>JAGSMZ010000048.1:40000-230000 GCA_029286645.1 Papilio protenor | reverse complement strand
ATTCTTGACAGTATTTCCAGAAAGAAAGAACAAGATTATAACAGGTTTTTGAAAATTACAAAAAAATCCACGTATAGATTGAAAATAAAATTCTGATTCATTAAGAGGAAAACTTATCTATACTTATAGAGGAAATATTTGATTTTTTTGTATTTTTGTATGTATTGAAATAACCAGAAATTCTTTCACCATTAAAAAGCTACGTTATCAGTGAGTAATATATGTTTTTTTTTAATTTCACGCGGGCGAAGTCGCGAGCAACGGTTAGTTTTCAATAAACTCGACCACCTCTCAGTAGAATCAGGCTTGAAGGTCGTTTTACTTTGAGAGCGTATTGTATTGATTGCAGAGCAATAACAGATACATGGCATTGTCAGTTGCCAGTCCCGCGCTACGTTCGCCTTTAATCTTGCTCTGTATTGAGATTGGATTTCGGAGTTAGTGTATAACGGCCCTTGATTAACTTCCTTGTAAATGACATCTACATTGTGATGGACGGATTGTTGATGAGCTTTACTACTATATTGTGAAGTTTAATGAACGTTTTAAATACCGGTTTGTTGTTTAAGCGATGGGTTAAATAACTTAATTAAAAAAAAAGTGTTAGTGTCGTTACATTACACTTATTAACGTACTAGCTTTTTCCTGCGACTCCGGCCGTGTGGAATTAAAACAACAAACGAAGTGTTATTCCAGACTATATTCTACATGTGTGCCAAATTTCATTGAAATCCGTTCAATAGTTTAGGCTACATTAATCCATCCACACTTTCGGATTTATAATATTAGTGAGATAAGATAACAAGGTTAGTGATTTATCGGATAATACACTAGCGTATTGATTGCGGTTTACAAATTGACTTAGATGCCGTCTACGAGGGCAAATGCCGTTATTTAGCTCACTGTAAGAGCGTGCGCACACCTAAAATTAAACTATCGCACAACTGTTTAGTCTCGCTTTGATTCCTATAAGCTTATATGTAAGTGTAATTAAACAGTTGAATGGGAAACAATCGAAAATCGCAAAACAGATTTGCGATAGTTTAGTCAAAGGTGTGCGCCCGCTCTAAGACGAAGCTAATGTGAGTGGGAACATGTGTCACTTCATGTTATGTACATATATCAATGACATCTGAGCTTAACTTAATACTATACATGGTGACGTCACCAATGTAGTTCACTAGTTATAGTCCGCGACTCCACCCTCGTGGAATTTAACATAAAGTAAATAGCTTATTATTATGTAGATTAGGAGGCCTAATTTTAGTCTAATTTTAGTCCCTTTATTTTCCACCTTTTTTTTATTATAAAAAAAAAGAATATAATCTTTGTTCCAAATTTCATCAATTTATTGTTTCGGTGATACTTTTATTTGGTTTGTTTTTGAGATTTTGATTCGTAAATAACATTAAATATGTTTGTTTAAATTCGTAAACGCAATATTCAGCTTTCATTTTCAAATGCATTCATATTACAAATACAAGCCGATGCAGTTAACCTGATTTACATACAAATTTGTATTCAAATAGAATTTAGTTTTACATTCATAGTAAATGCTCCAGTATCGTTAAGGTCGTTTAATTTTATTTCTTCTATATGTAGAATTATTGCATTTCATTCCTATTAAACGCAAATGCTTTAATAATATCTTTGAATAGTATAAATGCGAAAGTTTAGATAGATTAATGTTTGTTATAGTTTGTAGTCTAAACGGCTGAACGGATCTGGATGAAATTTGACATAGATGTGGAACGTAGTCTGGAAGAACACATAAGGTACTTTTTTTAATCCATGCGGACGGAGTCGCGGGCAAAAGCTAGTTAATAAATAAATGAATGATTATTAACTTACTCCAAAAAGCGTTTTTTTATTACAACGGCGACTTTTTGACCGACTTCCCAAAAGAAGGAGGTATTCAATTCGTCCATATATATTTTTTTATTTTTTTTTTTTATGTGTGTTACGGCATAACTCCGCCCCTGGTAGACCGATTTTGAAAATTCTTTTTTTATCCGAGAGGTAGTGCTTGCAGGTGGGTCCCATTTTTTTGTTTGATTTTTGGAGTCAAAGACTACGGCTGTAGTAATAGTTGAAGCTCCCAAAATGCTCTCCGTGACAAAATTTGGTGTCTTTTTTGCTTTCTATGCTTACGTAGCCTAAACTATAAGACTTACACAAAAATTATGTATGGAAGAATTGTAGCCCTTTAAATTTGCTAAATAAAAGTCAGCGATAGCATATATCTATCTATTAAGGTTGTCGCACAATAACCACTTTTTCATTAAAATTTCGATCAAAATCTATACCCCACTTTCAACGCTATTACTCGTGTTCGGTATGAATCCTTATCAAAATAAATGTGTCCATCATCAAGAGAATTTAATGTAGATTATAAATACCCTTAGAACTGTGTAATTCCGATTAATAGTTTAGGAGATATCATAAATAGCAAATTACGAGTCGCAGAAAAAAATACCAACTTGTAACAAAGTTTGCTTTCTTGGCTTACGTAGCCTAAACTATAAGACCTACATAAAAATGATGTATGAAAGAATTGTAGGTCATTCAATTAGCTGAATTAAAGTCTGTGATAGCATATATCTATCTCTTAAGGTTGTCGCACAATAACCGTTTGTTTCGAGAAAACCGTCAAATAAGTGCAATCGACTTTATTTAAAACGCTTTTATTCTTATTTGGTATGAATCCTTATCCAAATAAATATGTTTTCACGATAGAGTATTATATGTAGATCATAATTGCCTTTTACAGTACGTAATTCTGTGCAAGATTCTAGAAGTTATCAAAATATTAAAACTCACGGGCAACAGCGGCGCGCGGCCGCACCGAATTATGAGTGAATGATCGCCACGATGTATTAGTTCTTTACTTAATTTCTTAGATAATCGATTTAGATAACTCATTATTTGTTTGAAAGCTAGTGATTATCATACTGCGATGTCTAGATTCACTAAAAATCGAGAAATAAATAAACTTTTTAATAAAAAACAAAACCGACTTCCAAACAAAATACACTAAAAACAAAATCTTCTCAAAAAACAGTACACTAAAAAGTAACGAAATAATTACTTGAAAATAGTAAACCTCCCTTATTGTAGCTGTTATGTCTATATTGTACAATTATTATTACTTTGAAGTCGGTGTCAGTCATTACTAAAAACGTTACTATACTTTCAATTGTCAATTGTTATGGTAAAAATGTAGAAAACCTTACGTAGAAATATCACTGCATATACCTCGGCTGACACCGACATCAAAGTGATAATAATTGTACAATATAGACATAACAGCTACAATAAGGGAGGTTTACTATTTTCAAGTAATTATTTCGTTACTTTTTAGTGTACTGTTTTTTTGAGAAGATTTTGTTTTTAGTGTATTTTGTTTGGAAGTCGGTTTTGTTTTTTTACCAAGTCCGTTTCTCTCCCGTTCTATAAAATCTGCATTATTATGTTTCGTAAAACTGTTTCGATAGTTAAAACCCACAATAACAATACATGCCTCGTACAGCAATGATTGCAGTCCAAGCGTTATTTGTTGCAAGTCATTACTAGAGATTGCTGTCGTTTATCTAACTCTATCTAGCTGTGATAGGCGTTTGATATCTCACAATATTAGTACTTACAACCCTTAATAATCTACATTTCCTTCGAAGGTTTATAACAAAATTTATAGCCTAACCATGAATTTAAATATCCTGACCTGGTGACGATCACAATGTAAAAAGCTCGTTCTATATTTTTCCTCAATATGGCAAAGTTTATATCACTGGTCTGTTTATCTTGATCATATATTTCAAATACTGATAAATATATTTTGAATGTAATGCGTAGTTTAATTAACTATACTCTCATCCTTTTAATATCGTAGTTACCAACTGTTATTAATATAAGGAATTTATTTATAGGCAATTAGTAAGTTCCGTAACAAATAACTGAATGGGATCTTTATATTATTCCCTGAACTGTAGGATATCGAAAACACCCCTCAGTTATCTGATGAAATTTATAATTGCCTTTCAATTGCAATTAACGCGAAGGTAGAGCTTATTTTTATCTTTTAATTGTAAATGAAATATTCTAACGTCAAATTAATCTATACTAACATTATAAAGAGGAAAAAGTTGTATTTTGTTTGGAAGTCGGTTTTGTTTTTTACCAAGTCCGTTTCTCTCCCGTTCTATAAAATCGGCATTATTATGTTTCGTAAAACTGTTTCGATAGTTAAAACTCACAATAACAATACATACCTCGTACAGCAATGATTGCAGTCCAAGCGTTATTTGTTGCAAGTCAAGATGTAACAAGCTAGCCGTGAGGACATCGTTACTAGAGATTGCTGTCGTTTATCTAACTCTATCTAGCTGTGATAGGCGTTTGATATCTCACAATATTAGTACTTACAACCCTTAATAATCTAAATTTCCTTCGAAGGTTTATAACAAAATTTATAGCCTAACCATGAATGTAAATATCCTGACCTGGTGACGATCACAATGTAAAAAGACTTGTTCTATATTTTTCCTCAATATGGCGAAGTTTACATCACTGGTCTGTTTATCTTGATCATATATTTCAAATACTGATAAATAAATTTTGAATGTAATGCGTAGTTTAATTAACTATACTCTCATCCTTTTAATATCGTAGTTACCAACTGTTATTAATATAAGGAATTTATTTATAGGCAATTAGTAAGTTCCGTAACAAATAACTGGATGGGATCTTTATATTATTCCCTGAACTGTAGGATATCGAAAACACCCCTCAGTTATCTGATGAAATTTATAATTGCCTTTCAATTGCAATTAACGCGAAGGTAGAGCTTATTTTTATCTTTTAATTGTAAATGAAATATTCTAACGTCAAATTAATCTATACTAACATTATAAAGAGGAAAAAGTTGTATTTTTGTATGTTGAAATAACTCAAAAACTCAGTCGATTTTCAAAAAAAATCTTTCACCGTTGGAAAGTTAAGTTATCTGTGGGTAACATAGGCTAAATTTTTAATTTCTCGTTAGTAAACAATTAACTCATTAGTTATTGCCCGCGATATCGTCCGCGCAGAATTAAAAAAAACAATAACCTATGTGTTCTTCCAGATTATGTTTTACATCTGTGACAAATTCAGCGAGATGCGTTCTGCAGTTTGGGCTACAAACTCTAACAAACATCTATATATGCATCTAAACTTTAGTATTTACAATATTAAGGTGGATATTAAACATTTACTTTTACCATTTTATTTCAGCTAAATGTGATTGTAATGATAGTTTAAATTCATCTCATAATGTCATTTGTGAACACAAAAGTAAAAGAAATAAAGAACAGAGCGAGCTCGACGGTATTATTCCGCAAAGCAAATATCAAGTTGGAAATGTACAAATCTGAAATGTTGAAATATAAAATATAATCCAAGCTGGTAAAATCGTTTGTACAATGCAATATTATGTACAAAGGTGACTCGAGACGTGAGATTCGAGAATCGGTATTGAAGAAATATGTCACCGATCAATTCTGAAATACGTCATTTTCTAATCCGACGACTTAGTTGAACAGACAAGTTATACCTGTGCAAAATTTTTCTTCGAAATACATATCATACTTCATACTAATATTATAAATGCGAAAGTTTAGATGGATGGATGGATGTTTGTTAGAGTTTGTAGCCAAAACGCCTGAACGGATTTTGATGTAATTTGGTATAGATGTAGAGGATAGTCTGGAGGAACACATGGGTTACTCACTTTTGTTTTTTTTATTCCACGCGGACGGAGTCGCGGGCGAATGCTAGTTTTTATTTAAATTGTAAATGTTATTTTTATGTAGTTATAATTAACTTTCTCCTATTTAACTTCTACCAATTAATAATTAAACGTCTTAAAACTTTAATTGTCAATGATTGGTTAAGTTATGAATTAGCTGACAGTCTAGTACGATTACAAACTATCGAAATTGACAATCGGCCTGTAACTTATACAGAACAATTGTAGTTGTACAATACTATATTAGTATTTTACGTAGGAGCCATCAATGCTTAATGCGTTTAAACGTACGACGGTTTTTTTTAATTAACTTGTAGTTACTGATCCATATGTTTCAATTTGTTTTTATTCAGTATTTTTTAAACTAGAATAGTGTAGGAAGTTGATATCATTAATACATGTCTCTTGCACTCAAACTTCGTATGCAAGAAAGTTTTCAAACGCTGACGTCATGAAATATTCAACTTGCAATTTGAAATTTAAAGTAAAACGACACCGAGTGAATTGTGGAATTTGTTTATATCACAACTGATAGACTGACTATAGAATAGTACTCGCATTCTAATACTATAACAAGAAATATTTTAATAGGAATAATCTACCGCTTGACTACTTACTAGCCAAATTTAAGATGATCTGGACTAAAGAATGTACGTGATAGTTTTACCAAACTGGAGTATATTTACTAATATACTCCACTCTTGAAGGCTACCATTGGACAGAATCAATAAAGAATTTCATCATCAAATCCTCGTCCTTATCCTACTCCAGTAGAGCCAGTGTGCAGATTTGTGTGGTTAATTTGTCTTCCGTCATCTCAGTTGACACTCCTTACTCGATTATATCACCTTTCAGGCAAACCAATCATACCTTTTTATTCCTATCACGAATGTCTTTGTCTTGAGAATTCCTTTCAAAATATCCCTTCATTAATTTGATTATTAAAAAAAATCAATCTAACAGAATGTTTTATATCGTGCTTGATGAGATGATGCGTCCGCATTTGTTTTTTCCTTTTATAATAATGGTAGAAAAAAGTAAAAATAGTGTTGGATTTATGTAGTTCTGTTCGTAAATGAGTCCAAAATGTTAACTCGAGTTCCATGAGGTCGTTCAAAGCGCACTAAAGCTAAAGAGAACACTTCACACGAAAACGTCAAGAAATAAATACGAGGGAATGTTACACTTAGTACAAAGTGTCACATTAGGTAACAGAAAAAGGGTCGTATGTGGTACGAGTATATTTTATTTAACGTACAATTTATGTGACTATAATTCTGGTTGGAAAATTATAATCAGTGGATATTAAGATTTATATTACGAGTTATTACTGAAGTTTTAATTGCTTTATAAAAATGACTCTTAATATAAAATCTAGTCTGTTTACAATATTTGATTTCAATATAAAATTATAATTTGAAAAATCGAACTATTTTTTTTAATATATACTGAAAAGTTAACCTATAAAGTAAGTCTCATTTAACACTTAATTTAAAAAAAAATATTTCAATGAAAATGATGTATATAAATATAACTTTGTGGCGTAGGATATCAGCAATCACAGCATATTTTTGAATAATTCTTCTATACTATTATAATAAAGCGTAAACACACACTTCTTTGTTGCCTAAGATCTCAGCAATTACAGCATATTTTTGAATAATTCTTTTTTTAATAAAAGCCCTACACTTACGTCATGCTTTAGGCTATATATTTTCACGCCATTAAACTTAGGGGGTAAATATTTTGGATAAAAACCCTAATGTGGGAAAGAGACCATAAGTTGCTGCCAACATCAAGAAAGAAAGAGCTAAGGTTTGTCATGTCATGTCATTTTGACATTTGCTATTGATATTTGACAAATGTAAACATTAAAATAAAGTTTTTATATTATAATTACACGCGGATGGAACCGCACGGGAACAGCTAGTTCTTTAATAAAAATACTTAGGATACGCTTTAGGCTTTATATTTTTCACGCCATTAAACTTAGGGGGTAAATAAATTGAAAAAAAAACGTTCACGTGGAAAAGGACCATGAACTACAAGGTTGGCAGCTTGTTATGAAGGAAGCAAGGTTATTATGGTCACGGTAATTGTTATCAAATGGCAAAGACCTTCGTTGTCATTTGTGCATTTGAATTATGACACTTGCAATTGAGAATTAGACAAATGTAAACAATAAAATAAAGTTTTTATATTATAATTACACGCGGATGGAACCGCACGGGAACAGCTAGTTCTTTAATAAAAATACTTAGGACACGCTTTAGGCTTTATATTTTCACGCTACTAAACTTAGGGGGGGAAATAAATTGAAAAAAAAAAAACGTTCACGTGGAAAAGGACCATGAACTACAAGGTTGGCAGCTTGTTATGAAGGAAGCAAGGTTATTATGGTCACGGTAATTGTTATCAAATGGCAAAGACCTTCGTTGTCATTTGTGCATTTGAATTATGACACTTGCAATTGAGAATTTGACAAATGTAAACAATAAAATAAAGTTTTTATATTATAATTACACGCGGATGGAACCGCACGGGAACAGCTAGTTCAATTGTAAAATTCAATAAAAGAAAAACATTTATTTGTAAATATCACTTTTAAGAAACAAGTGTATTAAACTTTTAACTTTCCTTCAAACCTTTTACAAAGTTAACTCGTCTTTCAGAGGAGATGAGATAATGTTTACAAATTGACGGTCTGGAAGTTTTACTTTGTTTTAATTATCTTTAGTTTGTGTTGGCGACAACGAACAAAATATCCTTCATTATTTTTTGGTATTATTTACGTAAGTAAAATATACATTTAACGTTGAAAAACATACAATTAAATTAGAAATCAAATATGATTTCAATATAACATCGCGTCCCCGATAAAAAGACAAGTATTATTAATAGAAACTTTAGAAACAAAAAAGAGGAAAATGATATCTGTTTTTTAATATTTTCAATCATAATGTATTAAAAACTGGCTTTTGCCCTCTACTACTCGTAAGTTCGCGCGGATTAAAAAAAAAAGAGCCTATGTAATCTTCCAGACTATCTACATTTGTGCGAAACATCGAGTTAAGTATTTCCGGAGCTACCTTCTAACAAACATCCATCCATCCATCTAAACTTTCGCATTTATAAAATCAGTAAGTAAGATAAAGACCAAGAGCGGGAGTACACCTTTGACTAAACTATCGCACAACAGTTGTGCGATTGTCGATTGTTTCGCAGCCTATTCAACTGTATAGTTGCACAACTAAAAATCGAGTAGTTTGCGCATCTCCATAACTCATAGAAATCAAAGCGCGACTAAAAAGTTGTGCGATAGTTTAGTCAAAGGTGTGCGAGCGCTCTAAGGCTATAAGGAAATCGGTTATTTTAACTGTAACTATGTTATTTGGTTGAAATTGACTAAACATATTATGGTTAATTTTAATACGTCATTTTATCTAGTATCACTAATTTTCAGGTCTACAGTAACAAATAATTGGCGCCGTAATATAATCAATAAATAATTGCCGCTCCATTGTACAGTAGAATCTCGTTGTTATGTCAATTATTTGTATATTGATAACGCTACGCGGGAAATAACTCATGTCAACGCCTGCCTTATTAAAGCCTGCAATCAGAGGGACTATCAGGAATATTCGTGAGAACTAAATTAAACATTACTTTTAAGTTTAGTGAATTAGGAATTAAATACGTAATTGTATTAATTGACGTAAATAAGCTATCACCAATTAAATAGTTTCGGAACTAATTACTACCTTAATTGACGTTAGAGTACAAAAACTTTGTAACTAAATAACTAATTAAAGTCAAATGGTATCGACATTTATAAAGGAATATACGAGAACATATCACATTAGTGCCCTCTATTTTTGAGAAAAGATTTTCCAAGAGAGAGAGAGACTTTCAAATTCGATTTTTTTCTTTATCAGTATTTATTGATGTATGTAATTTATTTATAAGGATCGTATTGGAGAAGAGGATGGTATTTTTATAAACTGCAAAATATTTATTCCCCTATCCCTGTTTATGGAAAATAAAATGCCGCGTCGTGTTCTCTGGTTCCGTTCATTCCTTTGTGCTCGTGCAAAAACAATTGCCGACGTATTTTTAATTTTTCTTTGAATATAAAATTATTTTCCTATCTTACACAATTTCGCTTTTTATTGTCTCTATTAATAAAGATTGGTCTCAATTTTTCTATGAATTCTTTAAAAGCAACAATTTCAAGAGGCATTGCTTAAGTTTATCCAACAGGAATTATTCGAACACATTTTTATAACACGTGTAAAGGATGCAGGACATTGAACACTGCTTACAAATGATAAATATTCCATCGATCTAAACTACAGTTGTAAATTTTCTGAGAGAAAAACGTTTGAGTTTCCAATACTCCTAGCAACTGGTACTTCAAGCTTCAAAATGGTGAAAATCAAGCACAATACCACGAGATAGCCTGTCTAACCTATTATAGAGGTCTGTGGTTCGTAAGTTTAATTTGTCATTAAAGCAATTTCCACTTAAATAAGCCCTTAATGAAGTGTAAAAGAAATAAAACTGTATCAACACTTTCGTGACAACCTTTTTGGCAGTTCGTTATAAAATAAATATTAATGGAAACGAAACAAAAGAAATATTTCATAATTCCCTCTCCAATACAAATCCGTTGTATTGTTAACAAGCCATAAAGGATTAATCGCTTCGGCCGGTCTTTTTAATGCTTTCATAATGGAATTATTCGAACACATTTAATTTTCGCCATTTATTTTGATATGAAAGCAACAACGCTTCATAAGTTCATTTCAGAATACACGTACTGTACGTACGAATCGAATTGTAAATTAGAATGAGATTATTAACGTACTAATAACGATATTTAAAAGTAGTGACTTCCCTATGACGGCCAAGAAAAATGTATTTAATTCATGTATCTTGCCATGCCTCACATATGGATCCCAAACCTGGTCGCTGACTAAGAAACAACTTCACAAACTTAGATCCTACCAAAGAGCTTTTGAAAGAAGTATGTTGGGTGTAAAGCTAAAAGACCGAAGAAGAGCAGAAGATATTACACATATAACCAAGGTGGAAGATCTACAAAGAAAGGTAAGACAGCTAAAATGGAGATGGACGGGACAAATGACCAGAGACAGCAAAATAAAATGGACAAAACTGATAACGGAATGGCAACCACGCGACGGCAAACGAAAAAGATGGACGGACGACATGAAAAACACTGGAGGGTTATTTTGGACAAGGAAAGCGCATAACATCCATGAATGGAAGGAGCTGGAAGAGGCCTATTTGTCACAGGATACGCCGACAACTAGTCTAGGATAAAATGAAAAAGAAAATATATATATATTTATTTGTTAAAATTTTGTAAAAAAAAGTTTCGACAATAAAGGTTTATTAATTAATTCATAACGAACTACAAAAGTTTCTGATTCACATTTAGAAAGATATTTAATTTAAGCTTATGAGTTTTAAATATGTGCATCAAATGTACGGGTACTTCAATTCCGTTGTGATTTCTTTTAAGCTAATTCCCAAGGTAGTTTTGGTAGGTTGTTCGCATATTGTACTTATAGTCAATCGGTCTAATTACAATGTTTATTTCAAAACTATAGTGCATTTTTCAATATAATTTTCCAATAAAGCGTAGAACATTATTAATGAAAGATAGACTTACATATCACGAAACTAATTACAGCAAACTAAAATTAAATTGTATCTGAGCTTAAATTTATCTAAATTACATTAATAATTAAGTAACTTTACTAATCGCAAACATGAAAGCGTTCGCTCCTATTTAAATCACTGGCCCGAAGCAAACTTGAATACGGACAAAAAGCAAAGAGCCATGAATTATTTCAGGCGTTGTTATTGACACCATTTGAAAGGAATAGTCGACTGGACCGCTCTCGAAATCAATTTAAATTTTCATCTCTATTCTTTACTATTCGTAAGGAATTTGTATTTTCAAAAACTTTTTTGGTATACCCATTTCGATATTAGAAACCAGAGTTTTCCAATGTAATAAAATGTTTGTTTGAAATGATAATAAGCGTTCGTTTTATTTTAATTTTATAAACAAAAGAAAGGCGAAAATATGATAGAAAAGGACAAAAAATAAAGTCGTTATTAGTATAATTATTTTCATTACATTTTTGGACAATAAAAAAGCACTATAGAGAAATTTCTGTCTTTATTTTTTTAAGTTAATTAATCATATTTCTAAGGTATATAACCTAAATCTTCCGTTAGCTTTATTATTTTAATGAGAAACCAATTTAGAGAAAGAACCTTTTTCTTGAGGAATAAATTTCTATTTGGTCGTCTTATTGTCGGGATACGTTTTATGAGAATTTGGGAGTATTCAATTTTACTCGTACTTTCATTTACGACATATTCGAATTATCAGTACCGTTATAGTTATGTATTCTATTCTTATTTTTTATAAATTGTGTCAAACGTCACATACTCGTACATGCAGGATTCTTAGCACGAAAATATTCGAGACAGTGTTCGTAATGTCATTGATATATTGCAATGAGGTTTGTATGTGTTCGTTACGTCTGACCGTGACGTTCCGAATACTTTGTCGGAAATTATCGTGCTAGACACCCAGATACGTTTTTTTATTGCCTTAAATATATGCAAAGATGAAATTGAACAGATGATAACGTATTACGTTCTGATAATAAAATTTACATACTTTAACCAATTGTTTCCGTACGTGTTTAAATCGAATATTATATTTATCTATTGACTGTGAATACAGTTGAGTGCATAGAGCTTTGTGAGTATGTAATTTGATGGCGTACAATAGTCGCGTGTAAAGCCATTTTCAAATAGATTTCAATAGGGTTTTTCATTGTTAAAATTTTATTTCGTCAACCTTTATTTTGTTATTCAGATATATTATCAAAGTTACTGGAAATAGGAATATATAATACTATGTTTGTTACTACATAATCTCTGGAAAGGGTCAATGAGCTCGCTAAAATTTGACATAGAACATAGTCTGGAAGAACACGTTACCTTCGTTTTTTTAATAGTTTTTAAGTGGTCCTCGACTGCAGATATTTAATTCATTATTTTTGGCGCCGGCCAGTGTGTTAGACAAATATACTTTTCTAGCATGTTCGAACACTAATCTATGTATCTTGTAAACTATATTAGTATATTCAAAATTGTTTCACTACAAGATGTGTTCGATTATTGTAGAGAATATTCATTCAATCTACAACATTTATTTAATTATGAACAATTCTAAATTAATTATAGGAATTATTAAAATAATCACAGGTCTATATAAAGAGACTTTCTACAAAGGAATGTTAACGAATTTACTGACAATGACAATGCTTTGATCAAAACATTATTAATTATTCTGTGAAATATTTCTTAAGAATTACTTGGTCATCTTGGCACTATTATATAAAAAATAACTAATATAAAATCTGATATAATTTAATTTTCTATATCATCATCATCATCTGAGGCACTACAGCCGCGGGTGGGCCTGGGCCTGGTCCAGTAAATTTCTCATATTCTGTCGATTTTAGGACTTTTGCTTCCAGCCCTTGACGCCGATGTTCTTAAGATCGCGTTCGATGTCATCTAGCCATCTAAGTTTCGGCCTACCACGCGCTCTACGTCCATCCGGCTTACTTTCTAACAGGCGTCTAGGAACTCTGCAATCATCCATGCGGGCAACATGTCCTGCCCAGCGCAGTCGTCCAATTTTGATAACCTTGGTGATGTTTGGCTCTTTATACATTTGGTACAGCTCGTGGTTGTATCGTGATCGCCATTGATCACCAATGAAAACAGCACCATAAATGCGACGCAGTATCTTACGCCTCATTCTCTATATATGTAGGTCTCTAATATAAAAAAAAATCTATACTAGTTATAAACAGATATTTTTATAGTTAGCTCGGTTTCTCCTTCGAATACTTTGTGCTCCATTCCGGGATAACGCTTTACAAGTGTAGTCGGTTTTTTATTAACTTAAAGTATTACAAACAATAATTAAATTTTTAAATAAATTAAATTAAAAAAATTAAGTAAGAGATAATTTATTTGACCAAGCGAAGGACCACAGGGCTGTAGAGCTAAGGTAGAAGAATAAAAGATAATTTTTGTCTGTGGTCAATATCTTTTTAAAAAGATATGTAATAAATGTTAAGTTCACAGTGTAAAAAGTTGTAGAGACGCCGACGGTATTGAGCAGGATATCGTTAGATTAAATTGACACCATTTATCTTTCCTTATCGCCTCCTAGTAAAAAGGTAACTAAGCAAGCAGTTTATATACGTAATTTTCTTGCTACGGAAAAAAGGATCTTAATTTCTTGATATACTTAAGGAAATAAATGTGCTGCTAAAATCTTGTAGTTGTAGAGAATATTGATAGTTTACAAAATATAGATTTCCTATAACATCTTAGATCTCACTAATATTATAAACACTAAAGTTTGGATGGATGGTTGTTTGTTAGAGTTTGTAGCCTAAACTGCTGAACGGATCTCGATGAAATTTGGAAGAACACAGGCTAAATAATTTTGTTTTTTTTCTGAAAATTTAACAGTGGTATAGCCCGCTTTAACATCTTCGCACGAATGGGCCGCTAGCCCGGTGTAATACCACGACCACACAGAAGACAGGCGTCAAGTGGAAGTAATTCCGCGTTTCTTCTGTGGAGGAGACGCATAGGAAGGGGAAATGTCCTCTTTATGTGCGTTTCCTCCTCCGTCATTTAAGGGTAGGCAACGCATCTGCAATTGAGGATGCTTATGGGCAGCGGTCGCTTTCCATTTCGGTGGATTCAGGTGGCCGCTTGCTCGTTTGCCTTCTTATATTATAAAAAAAAAAAAAAATGTTAAGTTCACGGTGTAAAAAGTTGTAGAGACGCCGACGGTATTGAGCAGGATATCGTTAGATTAAATTGACACCATTTATCTTTCCTTATCGCCTCCTAGTAAAAAGGTAACTAAGCAAGCAGTTTATATACGTAATTTTCTTGCTACGGAAAAAAGGATCTTAATTTCTTGATATACTTAAGGAAATAAATGTGCTGCTAAAATATTGTAGTTGTAGAGAATATTGATAGTTTACAAAACATAGATTTCCTATAACATCTTAGATCTTACTAATATTATGAACATTAAAGTTTGGATGGATGGATGTTTGTTAGAGTTTGTAGCCTAAACTGCTGAACGGATCTCGATGAAATTTGGAAGAACACAGGCTAAATAATTTTGTTTTTTTTCTGAAAATTTAACAGTGGTATAGCCCGCTTTAACATCTTCGCACGAATTGGCCGGCTAGCCCGGTGTAATACCACGACCACACAGAAGACAGGCGTCAAGTGGAAGTAATTCCGCGTTTCTTCTGTGGAGGAGACGCATAGGAAGGGGAAATGTCCTCTTTATGTGCGTTTCCTCCTCCGTCATTTAAGGGTAGGCAACGCATCTGCAATTGAGGATGCTTATGGGCAGCGGTCGCTTTCCATTTCGGTGGATTCAGGTGGCCGCTTGCTCGTTTGCCACCTTATATTATAAAAAAAAATCCCACGCGATCGGAGTAGTGGACGAAAGCTAGTCTATATTAGTAATATTTTAGGCGAAGTTACAATATATTCTAAAGTAGCTTGTACCTATAATATTATATTATTCGGAAATGTTTAACTGTATGTACATACTATTACTTGTTTGCTATTATCCAAGATCGATTTTCATATGCAATAACAATAAATTGGCTATAACGCTGGCCTCTTAGGAAAATTTATTGTTTATTGAAATATCCACAGATTTAGAAGGTTCAAATAAATGCGGATTTAACGTAGTCCGTGAGTTATTCGTAAAAACTATTAGAATCTATATTTTTTAATATCTGATCTGTTCAAACGTTTGAACAACAACAACGGCAAACTCCAACAAACATCCATCTAAACTTACCCATCTATATCTATACTATTATAATAAAGCGTAAACACACACTTCTTTGTTGCCTAAGATGTCAGCAATTACAGCATATTTTTGAATAATTCTATTTTTTAATAAAAAGACCTACACTTACATCATGCTTTAGGCTATATATTTTCACGCCATTAAACTTAGGGGGTAAATATTTTGGATAAAACGCCTAATGTGGGAAAGGGACCATAAGTTGCTGCCAACATCAAGAAAGAAAGATTGCTAAGGTTTGTCATGTAATGTCATATCATTTTAACATTTGCTATTGATAATTTGACAAATGTAAACAATAAAATAAAGTTTTCATAATTTCACGCGGATGAATCCGCACGCGAACAGCTAGTTTATAATATTAGTAAGATATTTAAATATATTATTATATTATGACTGATACCTACCCCTTTTATACTGACCCTTGTTCATTACAAACAAAAGAATTTCACAAAAGAGGAACGGAAATAATCCACAAGGCCGTTATATTTACATAATTTCACGCTTAAATAACCGCATAAAAAGATTTATGTTTTTTTGTATGTTAATCAAGGGGTCAGCTTTGTACTCTAGGGAGATATTATAATAAGAAGTTTGATGTAAGTTATTTTTACAATATCATTTAAATATCTGTTTCTATTATAATATAAACCAAGAAAAAACATCACTATGTGCCATGTTAACTGGCTACAGTTCGTACTAGCTTTCGCCCGCGACTCCGTCCGCGTGGAATTAAAAGAAACAAAAGTGAATAGCCTATGTGTTCTTCCAGACTATCCTCTACGTCTATGCCAAATTTCATCGAAATACGTTCAGCCGTTTAGGCTACAAACTCTAACAAACATCCATCCATCTAAACATTAACATTTATAATTATACTAAGATGTACTTAGCCGTTAAATTAATTATTGCAGTAATAAGACTACAGTAAATGTATTTTAGTATATCACTAGTTATAACCCGCGACTTCGTCCGCGCGGAACAAAAAATAATTAGTGAGTAGCTTATGTGTTCTTCCAGACTATGTTTTATATCAGTGACAAACGAGATCCGTTAAACCATTTTGAAGATACATAGTAACATACATTCATCTATTTATCTTAACTTTCGTATTTATAATATTAATATGATTATATAAAGTATGTTGAATAATAAGAGACTATAAAGAAAATATCAATCCACTCCAATAGAATAATAAGTAATGTTCTAATACACTAGAAGCAAATATAAGAAATTGCAACACGACGAAAAATATTATTCAATGAATCAGTCATAAATGTGGGCGTCGAGGCAAAAAAATATCCAGTGCAGGCTGTCTTTGGAAGCTATCCAATACGACCCGATGCCCATTCGACGACCTAATTTATGTAAGACGAAAGCAATTCAATAGTTATTGCAGAAAGTATCTTTAAATAGTCGGTTTTCATTGCCGAAAAATAAAAAAATAAACATTTACATTGTTGCTTTATCGTTATAGAGATAATAAAATGTTCTAAAACAAATATTACGTGAGCGGAATTGGTTAGTGTTACAATTCATATAGTATAAGTCTATCGACTAACACGTTAATTTAATATCTTCGTGTAGGCGTGGTATGCAGTTATTTCAATAAAATAATTGTCATAATAATTGGTTTACTTGTAATCCTCAATACTATAATCCTTATTTCCACTAAATAATTATGGATCGTTGCGATATATTTCGATTAAGTTATTGCAGCAACTTCCACAGAGCACGTGGCCGCGTGCGCACCCTATCTGCTAGTTTTTCAAGATGGCCGCCTACCAGTGTTCGATGTTCAACGAGCATAGACAACACCAGCAAGTATTTTTATTCATAACAATTTCACAAAACATTGTCCGAAAAACCGTGTTCTTTTCAGTTGACCGTTTTTTGTCAAAACCGATATTACCGAGTCCGATTACCCTTGGGATGAATTCGAACATTCATCTGAAAAATATGCTAACATGTTTAAGGTAAGGTACGAACAAACCAGCACGTTAGATATGATTTTTACATGTTATGTTTTGAACAACATTCATGCTATGTTAGACTAGTTCTATGTTCTTACCTTTGTTATAATTTATCACAATGATGTTTTGATTTTATATAAACAAAAGATCTATGATTAATTCTTAAACACTGTGTTAATTTAATATCTTTACTAAACATACCATCGAAGTTTAAATATTCTATAACTTCCTTGTTTTAATACAATGTCTGATTCATTAAATTAATCGATTCCATTTACACTCACCAACGTGTAGGCTAAGACGGACTACTTTAATTTTAACGTCTCTTAGCTTGTGTAGCAATAAAATTTGTACAAATAAAAAGTAAAATGTATAAGATAAAAAATGTAATGATGCAAATGAATTAAATGAAGAATATTAAAGGCTCTGGCTTCCATGCTAGAGGAATTGTATAATCAAATAAAAAAAAAAAGACGGACTACTAGCCTGTGCGTCCGCCCGCAATTACTTTAACACTAGTGCAGATACACTAAATTTAACAATTTTACTGACTTTTTACTATAAACATAAACGTAAACATGAATTTAACATTTTAATTAAAAAAATATATTAGCCCAAAATTTAGTTTCCAATACAATAAACATAGCAAAATAGCTTCACAGTCAATAAACCTAATGTTATTATATTTTAATTTCATGTTGCATAAAGACTGTTTCTAATAATAATTGTGTGACCTCATTGAGAGCTGCACATGTCAATGTGTGCTCTATGTCTGCATCTGAAGTCGAACACAAACATTTGCGGCTGTGATTCCCTGCGTCATTTAGTGTAATGGATTTACATATAACTTCTCATCTATTTGTATCTTACGTTTTAGATTACTAGCGACTAAGTGGTGTTAGTTAGGCGTAGGTTATTTAAGAAGTGACATGATTATGTCTTTGTTTAATTTTATTAAACAAGACGATTCAGCTATTTAATAAATAATTTGGTAAAAAGAATTCATTGACTATGAGCGACACGAAAGCATTATCTATATACCTATAAGTACTTACTTAACTTAACAAGAAAGATTTAAAGGGAATTAGGAAGAAAAAAAACTACTGGGTTGATTTCAAAAACTTTTATGTTATTAGAAAACTACATTGTCACTGAGTAACATAGACAGTGTAGTTTAACATTAGTAGAGCCCGCTTAACATCTTCGCACGAATGGGCCGGCTCGCCTGGTGCAATACCACGACCACACAGAAAACAGGTGTGAAGCGTTTCGTCTGATGAGTGTGGTACCGGAGGCCTATTTTTTGTAAAAATGGATTTGACGGTGGAGGAGACGCATAGGAAGGGGAAATGTCCTCTTTATGTGCGTCTCCTCCTCCGTCAATTAAGGGTAGGCAACACATCTGCAATTGCGGATGTTTATGGGCAGCGGTCGCTTTCCATTTCGGTGGATTCAGGTGGCCGCTTGCTCGTTTGCCACCTTATATTATAAAAAAAAATAGAATATTAGTACAATTTTTTTTAATTCCGCGCAGACGAAGTCGCTTGTAAGTGCTCGTTTGTAATTTTTATCAATAAGTTACTAAGCAATCATGTTACTTAAGATCTGATGTGCTATGCTACGCTAAAATATAGTAAGTATACTACATTGTATATTCAGGAAAACGTTGCTATCGACATGAGAACTGTGAGCAGTCGACTGGGACGGCTAAGGAGGGAATGCACTCAAGTTTACATCTGAGCCCAAGTTTACAAGAAACTATACAAATTAAATACGAATTTTGAATAAATTATGCTTGTTATTATAAAAGTTTTACTACTATGTTTGTTATTTTAATCCGTCTTATTTTTATTTAAACGATTTTGTTCTCTTTCTTACAATTTTCACTTGTTTCTAATTTCAGTCCATTTTTATTTGTTCTAAAGGAGTTTCGTACGCACTCTATTCCGAAAATATGATTAACCATTTCCCTATAAAGCCTTGCATTAATTTTCGAAATTCTCTTTATATTATTCAATATATTTTAAGCTTCCGATATTATGTAATCAAATTGATTTACTGGTAGCTAATGAATTTCGCAACAAATAATCGCCTACGGCTACTTCCTTGTTCAGCAAATTGTATGGAACATTGAAAATTATGCGTCAATATAATCTTTATTAAATTTTGTCTATAGAACGCAATTAATTTCATCGCTGAGGGATGTAGCATTTTTTATTTTGTTCTTTACTATCTCTCGCCCGCAACGACGTCTGCGTGAAATAAAAAAAAATAGTAAATGACTATCTGATCTTCAAGACTATGATCTATATATATGCCAAATTTAATCGAGATCCGTTCAGTAGCTTAGGCTACAAACTCTAACAAACACCCATCCATCTATCCAAACTTTCGCATTTATAATATTAGTGAGATTAGTAAGATTATTGTTATATCCACATTTTGTTACTTACTTACTGCGTTGGCGCAGCGACCCAAAGTGGGCCTTGGCCTCCCACACGAGAGAGCGCCAGCGTCGTCTGTCCTGCGTCGTCGCCTGCCAGCCGATCGACTCTAGCTCGTTTGTTACAATTTATTTAATTATGTATTATTTTTTTTATAATATTCAATGTTAATTATAATCTTGCTTTTTAATCTATTAAATTAATATTCCTTGATTGTGTAAACGATTAAAGGTTTCTTGGAATCGTTGTATTTTCAGGTGAAGTCTCGTTTGATATTATAAGCGGCTTAATCCTTAATTTCCTGTCTTCAAGGAATTCTAGTGAAATGGTATTTTCTTATGCCATATTTGTTTTAATAAATAAAATAGGGATACAAGACCCAACTTAATTATATATTCTTCGAATTTCTTAAGAACTTCTCAAAGTAAATAGACAAGATTAGAGATTTATATAGTCTATCACGGTATTTACTCGTAATTAAGACTTTTTTGAACTCATGTTGAACAAATGATTTTCATCTATACTTCTACGAGTATATGTATCTATACTATATTAATTTAATGAAGCGTAAACACACACTACTTAGTTATGGAAGAAGTCAGCAATCACAGTGTATTTTTGAATATTTTTTAATGAAGGTTTAGGCTATATATTTTCACGCTATTACACTTAGGGAGTAAATAATTTGAAAAAAAACCGTCATGCGGGTAAGGGACAAAAACTACAAGATGAAAACATCAAAGAAGCAAGTTCTAAGGTAACGGTAATTGTTATCTGAAGTCAAAGGCCTGCATTGTCATTTGTGCATTTGAATTTTGACATTTGTAATTGAAAATTTCACAAATGTAAACAATAAAATAAAGTTTTTTTAATTTCATGCGGATGAAGCTTCACGGGATTGGCTAGATGTGTTATCATCATCATCATCATCAGCTCACTATACGTTCCCACTGACGGGCTCGGAGCCTACCCTAAGATAGGTGATTAGGCCATAGTCAACCACGCTGGCCAAGTGCGAGTTGATCGACTTCACACATATCTTTGAATTTCTTCGGCGATATGTGCAGGTTGCATGAAGTTTTCCTTTACTGTAAGAACGTCGGGTAAATTATGTACATATGAAAATTCGAAAAATCGAAAATCTAGATGTGTTATAATGCTAATCAATTTCGATTTATAAGTTTTGTTACTGTACTCATTAAAGTGACAATTTACTGCACTATAACACAAGTTTGGCTAGTCGCTACACAAGTAAACTATTACTATAATATCGGTTTCACAGTCACGTTATATGGAGACCCCACATGAACTAACGTTGTTAGTCTCGCTGAACTTAGTTCTTTGAGACCTAACTCAGAACTTCAAACTTCAAAGACGATATTACAAGAAAACATCCGACAATCAACAAATTGATATTGCAACCAAGGCAACAATCTTACTTCTTATCTTACTAATATTATAAATGCGATAGTTTGGATGGATGGATGGATGGATGTTAGAGTTCATAGCCTTAACGGCTGAACAGATATTAATGAAATTTGGTACAGATGTAGATGATAGTCTGGAAGAACACATAGGCTACTAGCATTTGTTTTTTTAAAATTTCACGCGGACGGAGTCGCGGGCGAAAGCTAGTTAAAAGATAATTCAAGCTTATTTAGGCTTTGCGAGCCTTTATTTGAGTATACTGAAAACTACAGTTTTATCAGATGATTTAGTTCTTATTCCAATTGATGTTATGAACTCGTATAAAATTAATTAATTCGTTACAAATTAAATTAGTGTAACTATATTTTAACAAAGTTTAACAAAGCAATAGCAATTATTTCAGTTGAAATGAGCATTTAATATGCTGAAGAATACAACATTTTACATAAAACAATTAAATTAACAACTCCAATATAAACGCAATTTATTAATGAACTCGGATACTACTGAATTGATTGTAAAAAATATTTCTTAATACTAGCCATTTAAATTTAGCTATTTAGATGAGCGTCGGTGGCTCAGGGGTTTAAGTACTTGATTTGTAATCTATAGGTCTTGGGTTCGAATCCCGCCATGTACCAATATTATTTTCGAATTTCATATGTACATAATTTACCCGACGTTCTTACGGTGAAGGAAAACATCGTGATGCAACCTGCACATAACGACGAAGAATTTCAAAGATTTGTGTGAAGTCAACCAACCCGCACTGGCCCAGCGAGTTTGACTATGGCCTAGTCATCCCTTACTTAGGGTAGGCTCCAAGCCCCTTAGTGGATAGGTATAGTGAGCTGGTGACGAAAGACATCTAGAAGAAAGACTGGCAACTGACACAACTGGCATGCGGCGGTGCAGGACAGGCGAATTTGTCGATCTCTCTTGTATCGAAGGCCAATTACTTTGGAACGCAGCGCCAGCGCAGTAAGTATGTAATAATGTCGTATAAAAGACATCATAGGGGTCTGCAAAATATGTACTACTCTTCCAAATCAATCAGCTGTCTTGTTCATTCCCTTCTTATTCTCTTTCACATAATCCATACATTCGTAACTCTTCCTCTACCATCCTTCTTGCAATAAATGTTCATGCTCAATACATTTTTTATTTTTGGTTGTTGATTATCAACACAAATATCAAGCCAATATAGCTGGAAACAGTATAACTGATAGGAATTAAGGGTAACAGAGTAAGACAAATTGAAAGCAATTCCCACAAAAGACGTCTCCCGCTGTGGCGAGACATCTTGTTAGTACTACACTTGTAGCAAATGTCATCTCGTCGTTGAGTAAATGTATGACGTCACAGGCGTGGGATCATGCACATTTTTATTCAAACATTGTGGTATCAGTTCAGTATTTTTGATATAACATTAACAGTGATTTAAGTTTTCCATTAAATTATATAAAACTCGCTTTCGCCCGTGACTTAGTCCGCGAGGAATTAAAAAAAAACAAAAGTGAGTAGCCTATGTGTTCTTCCAGACTATCCTCGACGTCTATGCCAAATTTTATCGAGATCTGTTTAGCTATTTAGGCTACAAACTCTAACAAACATCCATCCACCCATCCACCTAAACTTTCGTATTTATAATATTAGTAAGATAAGAGTAAGATTGTAGTACCCTAAATATATATACATATATATTATAACAATTATCAAATTAGCAGTATGTATTAAGTTAATTAAAGTGTCAACCACAAAGCTTTTAAAATTGGTGAATATATTTACATTACTTGGCATTATTACAAGGCTTTGTATAGTAAAAATAAACGCCTGTATACATAACATGCATAACTTTAGTATAACTTTTACCTAAATGAATATCACTTTGACTATAAAGTTTTGAATCGATGATTCTCGGGAGCTTTCATCACGCGTCAAAAGTAAGGAATTTTAAACTTTATAAGTGCATACCGGATCCTTTGAAGTTTCGCCGCCTTTCTTCGTAAGAATTTCCCAACTTTGACGTCTTATACGTCGCTGCTTTGTTTACGGGTGTATTGTTTTAAACAAAACAGAAAACTCATTTGTATCGCAGACCAACTGAACTACTGTGTTGTTAGTAGCAATGTAAAAATGTAAGAATCATACTAATATTATAAATGCGAAAGTTTAGATGGATGGATGGATGTTTGTTAGAGTTTGTAGCCTAAACGGCTGCGCAGATTTGGATGAAATTTGGTATAGACGATAGTCTGGAAGAACACATAGGCTCACTTTTATTTAATTCCACGCGAACGGAGTCGCGGGCGAAAGCTAGTATGTCATAAACAAAAGAAAATAATTTTTATTTTTTAGATTTTTAAGGCTCAAGCCTTCTTTTATTTCTGCATTCTGTAATTTAAATAGTCACAAACATCGCATTTTATTTTTAACAACTATTTTTTTCATTATCTGATATTTTAGAAATGGAAATCCAAAACATGTATTTGTTTGCTGTTAGTTAATTTAATTTATATAAATCAAACGCTTTATCGAAGCTTTCACTTCAATACATTCAAATACGATTGAAATATAAATTAAGTTTTTCACATTCGACGCAATTGGGTCGGGTGAACATTTCTTGACTTTTCTTGTCTGATCCTACCCAGCTCTTGTATGACATATCTCAGAGTAAATCATTCTTTATTGCCCATTTAGGCATAGGCCTGAGGGACATTGATAGACCCTGATAAACGCTGTACAAATTCGATGTCATCTAACTCAAGAATCTTGTTGTAAACCATAATAAATGTACAAGTTTTTGTCGGCTGCTTTATCTGGCGGTTAGTTTAGCTTGAGAAATGTATTACTTATGATATCAAGATTATCAAATCCGACTGATAATAGAAACGTCTTGGATAATATAATTTATTAAAAGGTATATATAATTGTTTGCAGATAACAGTAATAAATAACGTGAATAATGAAGCACACGTCTTTAGTAGTTAGATAAAAAATCAACGAAATTATTTGATAACGTATAACATGTAGATTATTAAAACTTTGCTCGTTAAAAATTTGCTTAATCATTTCTGTAACTTTTTATCCAATTACATTTTTTTTCTTATTAAATGTTAATAAATTAAGGATAACTAGCTTTTGCCCGCGTCTTCTTCTGCGCGAAATTAAAAAAACAGTTAGTACGTGATCTGCTTAAGACTATGTTCAACATCTGTAACAAATTTCATCGAGATTGAGGCGTTTTGGAGATACATAGTAACAAACATCGATCCATCCGTCCATCCATCCATCCATCCAAACTTTCGCATTTATAATATTAGTAAGATTCAGTAACATGAATGTAAAAGAACTATAACATTAATTATTTTATTTTTAAACTAGCTGTTGCCCGCGACTTTGTCTGCGTGGTATCAAAATAGAAAAAATAGCCTATGTTACTCGGTGATAATGTAGCTTTTCAATGGTGAAAGGATTTTTTAAATCGGCCCAGTAGTTTTTGAGTTATTACAATACATACAAAAACACAAATTTTCCTCTTTATAATCCTACTGATCTTACTAATATTATAAATGCGAAGGTTTAGATGGATGGATGGATGTTTGTTAGAGTTTGTAGCCTAAACGGCTGAACGGATCTCGATGAAATTTGGCATAGACGTAGATGATAGTCTGGAAGAACATATATGCTACTAACTTTTGTTTTTTTAAACTTACGCGGACGGAGTCGCGGGCGAAAGCTAGTATTAGTATAGATTACAAAACATGTCTTTGTTCTATAAATTTATTTTTAATTCTACGTAACTCAGAATTCGTTGCGGAACTATTCGAACTACAAGAATTTGATTTAAAGAACTGTCGTGGACCACTTCCGAAGTTTACTTCAAACAAAATCCGAAAATTGCTACTAGAAAATTTAAATTCCAGCTTTGAACAGTGAAAATAGAAGAGCATTTAAAACAAGAGTTTTGCAACTTAACGGAAAGAAACTTAAGTAAAAAAGTTTTAAAATCTATTACATTTTATTCAATTCTTAAAATCGAATAATCGTGGTATTCCACTACTGAAGATCTTAAATAAAAACGTATTCTCTCATTCTCTTAAAAGAAACAAACGTTTGTTTGTTTGCAACAATAACGTCAGCTATACGTCCCCATTAAGGGGCTCAAAGTCTATCATCGAGTTATGTGTGACTAGGCTATAGTCAACCACTCTGGTCCACTGCGGGTTGCTTAATTTCGCACATATCGTTAATTTTTTTCGCATATATTTGCAGTTTGTATCACGATGTTTTCCTTCACCGTAAGAACTTCAGATAAATGTTCATACTTATGTATGAAATTCGAAAGAACACATTGGTACAGGACCTAACCTGCATATTTATTAATACTACATTGCAAAATGTTGTGCAATTCTAACAAAATCTTTGCAACTAATTTGTTGTTTAAATAAATGAAAGATGTTAGTTCTTTTGCGTTTACTTCAACTTTGTTACAAGCCTTTTGATAGTGTAATCTTACTTAATATTATAAATGCAAAAGTTTAGATGGATGGATGGATATTTGTTAGAGTTTGTAGCCTAAACCGCTGATCGGATCTCGATGAAATTTGGCTTAGACGTAGAGGATAGTCTGGAAGAACACATAGGCTACTCCCTTTTGTTTTTTTTAATCCCACGCGGACGGTGTCGCGGGCGAAAGCTAGTATTTTATAACTTTTCATGTCCATTGAAAGTATCCAGAGAACATACGACGAGTATATTATAAATTTAACATTATATTTGATGTCGAAATTAATATGATAAAAGCCGTCGAGAAAGTCACATTAGAGTTATTAGTTTTAAAAGTTGGATTTTTGAATCCAATTTTCTCGATGTATCTGGATATGAAAATGAAATATGTTGATACAAGGCTAGAAGTTTCTTTACATTAAAATAATCATTGAAGTTCAGGACTAGCTGTTCCCGTGCGGCTTCATCCACATGAAATTATAAAAACTTTATTTTATTGTTTACATTAAATTATGAAAAATACACTAGGATCCTACTCACCTCATACATTACCCACCAACACTTCAAATATTTAATTTTGTTCTTTAGTTTTTTAATAAATATATTTGTTTTGTTTCAGTTAATTAATAATGTTCTTTTATTATTTTTTGTTTTACATGTTTTATTATTGGTCTGTGGGGCGGGGAGCCTGGTTATCCATCACACAGGGCGCCACCCTAGTTTGGACACCAGTCCCCTGCCCAAGGGGAAAATTAATAAAGTTATTTTATTTTTTATTTAATTTTATTTGTCAAATTCTCAATTGCAAATGTCAAAATTACTGTTACCATAATAAACTTGCTTCCTTAATGTTGGCAGCTTGTAGTTTATGGTCCCTTTCCCACGTTAGGGTTTTTATCCAAAACATTCACCCCCTAAGTTTAATGGCGTGAAAGTATATAGCCTAAACCGTGTCGTAAGTGTAAGGCTTTTATTAAAGAAATAATTATTCAAAAATATGCTGTGATTGCTGACATCCTACGCCACGAAGTAGTGTGTGTTTACGCTTTATTATATTAGTATAGATAGATTGTTAATATATGAGTAGTGAGATACTCTAATGATTTAAATAAATAATTTCAAATTAATAGTTACATTTATAAACTAATTCAATTAGTCTTACATTATTGGTAAAGAAGTTTTATAGTTTTCACTGATATTTCGACAGATTCATTGAATCGTAGTTTGAGTTCTCAGTCGAATTTTGCTTCGTGCTGAAGTAACGAACCGTGAACTCGAACTCGATGCAAACTGTAACGTCCGACTTACTAATCAAATATCTCAGCAAGTTTAACAAGTGATAAACGATTTTGTGACGCTGAATTGCTTGTAATTTGTTAAATATTGAAGTAGATTTAAACTGCCAGTAGCATAAAGACTATAACATCATAGTTAATATAAAAAAACAGCAAAATGTGTTTATATACGCAGAATATTTTAGTCCCTTTCCCTTTCCACCCTTTTCTTAAGAGGAAAGGATGGGAAGGAAAAGTGGATTTGACGGTGGAGGAGACGCATAGGAAGGGGAAATATCCTCTTTATGTGCGTCCCCTCCGTCGATTAAGGGTAGGCAACGCATCTGCAATTGCGGATGTCTATGGGCAGCGGTCGCTTCGCTATTTTGGCGGATTCAGGTGGCCGCTTGCTCGTTTGCCAACTTATATTATAAAAAAAAAATATCCATAATGGTTTTCGTAATTCTCGATCCCATACAAAAGCTGTTATAAAACGCGCAATAAAACCCTAATCTCGATTCGCCCTATACACACATTCCGCACGATTTTATACAAATGTTTCTTTTTAGCTTCATAATTCGATTTAAGATGTGTGAATTTGCTTACACCTTCGATTAAAGCACTGATATTAGTAATTAAATAAAAAATAAGAAACAGATATTCTTTTTTTAAACTTTTTAAAAAGGCAAAGGAATCCTGCTAGCTATTTAGTAATCTGCTTAGGAGATTAGTTGATAGGAAGATGAGCCTCAGGAAGATGATTTTGTAAATCAAATTGCAGACATATGTTTATTAATTCGCATTTAGAGCGGCTGCACACCTTTGACTAAACTATCGCACAACAGTTGTGCGATTGTTTCGTAGCCCATTCAACTGTTTAGTTGCACAACTAAAAACCGAGTAGTGTGCGCATCTCCATATAAGCTCATTCTAATCAAAGCGAGACTAAATAATTGTGCGATGGTTTAGTCAGATGTGCAAGCGCTCTTATTATGAGTGTAGGAAAAGTAATTGCTTAAATAAAAAACTCTTATAAAATTGGCTGATTTTGATAACATACTATTATTAGAATTTTCTTTTACATGTCTATACTAATATTATAAAGAGAAAAGTTTTGTATTTATGTATGTAACGAATAAACTCAAAAACAAATGGACACATTTAATAATTATTTTCCATTATAAAGCGATTTTATTACTGAGAAACGTAGGTTATATTTATGACAAGGTTTTTGTTTTAATTCTGCTCTGACGAAGTCACGAGTGAAAGCTATTTTATAAACTATCTTGTTTAAGTTAAGAAGCTAATCTTTGACTCAAGATCTACAGTTTGAAACTGCATATAAAAATCTGAAACATATATAAATCAGACATAAACTTACTAAGTTGCGCACTGTTAAGATCAGTCTGTAGATTTAGTTGAGTCACAAAGGAATAAACGGAAGCCGAGAACACAACGTCCTGTTTTATATCTCAGTGTCTCTGTGATGCAACACAAATACCGACTTGTGCCTTACAAACATGAAACTTTTTAAATCCCTCTATACAAAAGAATCTTGTTATCAAAAGATAAATGTAGTTAGATAACTATTAAATAAAAATAACTTATTTCAAGTTATAGATAAGTTAAGCTTTCTAACCATAAGTTTTGACATGTTCTTCATCCCAAAAAATATTTAAAAAAAAACGTAATTTGCGACTGTTGAAGCCTGTACAAAACTCATTGTTTTTTTATTACTAAAAGACTTAACAATTTTTTATTGTTACATTTAATTTCTTTTATATGTTCTTGTTGAATTGCGTATTAAAATGTTCTGATTTTCTAAATCGGTTTGAATTTAAATCAATTCCTTTACAATAAACGGAGCCCTTTTGAATAATTCATCTAATCACCTAAATACTGAAATTAATGGTTTCCGAAAGGCTTGTGTTTATTCTGGTCGGGGATTTTTAATCGAAAATGAACGTTGGACATTTTAGGCTCTCTCTGTATTTAAAAGCTTAATTTAATATAGTTAAATTAGTGAACGTTTAACTGTAATTATGTTTGCTTTACAAATCTATTTATTTAGTGAAAATTAAAATTTAATACTTTTATCTTGAAGAAAGATATTTATTTAGTTTTTATCTTACTTCTTACTAATATTATCATATGAATATTATGAATGCGAAAGTTTAGATGGATGGATGGATGTTTGTTATAGTTTATAGCCTAAACTACTAAATGGATCTCGATGAAATTTGGCACAGATGTAGAGGATAGTCTGGAAGAACAAATAGGGTACTTATTTTTGTTTTTGTTTATTCCACGTAGACGGAGTAGCGATCGAAATCTAGTTATTTCATATTTTTCCCGTATAATTCTAAGAAAGTAAACATGGACTTGAAGGACAATTTATTCAATGAATCCATCGTAAATGTCAATTGCTGAAGCGCAGATGATCGAGTGCGAGTTATTGAGTTTGGAAGCCACCCAACATTGTATAGCAAGTGGCGAGTCAGCGGGAACTGATGTATGTGAGATGTCGCCAGTTCTTCTGATGCTACACTCTTACATGGAGGAAGAACTTACGACATATTTAACATTCTTACAATAACAAAATTCTACATAATAAATTACCAGAATCTATCAGAATCTCTAGGAAGAGATCACCAAATATTTATGATGTCGTTTTGTTTTTAAAAAATACTACAAAACGTTCATATTTCTTATGGCCGGTTTCCCAGGTACATTTAACTACTCGTTTTTGGTTCGATAACTTCATGAAATGCAATTTTGGATAACGTAAGTTGAGTTCTACTCCATTGAAACTTAGGTCAACCAACACTAATGAATTGCTTGGGATGGTAAGATAAATGGAAACTTCAGCAACCCAGTATTAGTATATTAAACAATATATAATCTTTAATAACAACAATAACAATAATACTTATATAGAATATTTACAATTTCCATAAGATTTGTGCGTATGCATGCACATACTCGACTTTATTTATCTCAATATAGAAAAAGAGTAAACAAAGAAAAATAATAGGTCAGTAGACACAACATGTATAACAGATTTCGTTCCATTTATCTGCTAATGAAAAAATACGGTAAACAATTTGAGGAAAATATGAGCGGTTTCAATTAAGGTCTTGAACAAACGAATCGTGGCAATATTCTCGTCGTCTAACAAGCGTTTACTATACATACGTAGCTGCGTAGCGTCTGCGCGTAAAGCGTAGCATTGTAGCTTAGAACATCTACGCAGTGGTGTGGCCTAGATTACTGAGCTTATTCGTAGAATGAAAATCGTAAGCTTTTTGATTAGGTTAGGTTCAAAGGTTAACTTTGACTTTTTTCTTTGCTACCATTTTTTTAAATAACGAATAACGTAAAAACTGTTCATAATTTCTTTACTTTATAACATATTACTAATATCATAAATGCGAAAGTTTAGATGGATGGATGGATTGTGTGAAAGAGGATATGCTTAAGAAAGGAGTGGATTCAGATATGACGGCTGATAGAGATGTATGGAAGAGCAGCACATACTGTGCCGACCCTCCATAAGGGATAAGGGCAAGTTGATGAGATATAAAACAGTCTGAAAGAATACATAATTCTACATAATAAATTACCAGAATCTATCAGAATCTAGGAAGAGATCACCAAATATTTATGATGTCGTTTTGTTTTTTAAAAAATACTACAAAACGTTCATATTTCTTATGGCCGGTTTGCCAGGTACATTTAACTACTCGTTTTTGGTTCGATAACTTCATGAAATGCAATTCTGGATAACGTAAGTTGAGTTCTACTCCATTGAAACTTAGGTCAACCAACACTAATGAATTGCTTGGGATGGTAAGATAAATGGAAACTTCAGCAACCCAGTATTAGTATTAATATTAAACAATATATTATATAATATAATCTTTAATAACAACAATAACAGTAATACTTATATAGAATATTTACAATTTCCATAAGATTTGTGCGTATACATGCACATACTCGACTTTATTTATCTCAATATAGAAAAAGAGTAAACAAAGAAAAATAATAGGTCAGTAGACACAACATGTATAACAGATTTCGTTCCATTTATCTGCTAATGAAAAAATACGGTAAACAATTTGAGGAAAATATGAGCGGTTTCAATTAAGGTCTTGAACAAACGAATCGTGGCAATATTCTCGTCGTCTAACAAGCGTTTACTATACATACGTAGCTGCGTAGCGTCTACGCGTAAAGCGTAGCATTGTAGCTTAGAACATCTACGCAGTGGTGTGGCCTAGATTACTGAGCTTATTCGTAGCATGAAAATCGTAAGCTTTTTGATTAGGTTAGGTTCAAAGGTTAACTTTGACTTTCTTCTTTGCTACCATTTTTTAAAAAATACTACAAAACGTTCATATTTCTTATGGCCGGTTTGCCAGGTACATTTAACTACTCGTTTTTGGTTCGATAACTTCATGAAATGCAATTTTGGATAACGTAAGTTGAGTTCTACTCCATTGAAACTTAGGTCAACCAACACTAATGAATTGCTTGGGATGGTAAGATAAATGGAAACTTCAGCAACCCAGTATTAGTATATTAAACAATATATAATCTTTAATAACAACAATAACAATAATACTTATATAGAATATTTACAATTTCCATAAGATTTGTGCGTATACATGCACATACTCGACTTTATTTATCTCAATATAGAAAAAGAGTAAACAAAGAAAAATAATAGGTCAGTAGACACAACATGTATAACAGATTTCGTTCCATTTATCTGCTAATGAAAAAAGAAACAACAATATGTGGCAGTAGAATATAATTTAATCACGCAGCAAGCGTGTAGTGGAAGTAAAGTTTCGCTAGGATGAATTGTGTGCGGAAGGCCTAAATTCAGTCTCCCCTCTTCGCCTTCCCTTTTCTTATAAGAGATGCATAAGAAGGCGAACTATTTTGTTTTCTATGCGTCTCCTCTGTCGATTAAAGGCAACACCTCTGAAAATGCAAAATAGCATTATTTACATTAAATTTTTCGTTCACTCTTAATCGCTAAAGTCATTCCCTGAAACAACATTACTTCACTAATCTATACTAATAATATAAAGAGGAAATGTTTTATTTTTGGAGTTTTGTATGTATTGAAATAACTCAAAAACTACTGGACCGATTTTAAAAATCCTTGCACCATTAAAAAACTATGTTTTCACTAAGTAACTTAGGCTATTTTTTACTATTTTGTTAATATCACGCGGGCGAAGACGCGAGCAACAGCTAGTTACTAATATTATAAATGCGAAAGTTTAAAAGGATGGATGTTTGTTAGACTTTGTAGCCTAAACTGCTGAACGGATTTCTATGAAATTTGGCATAGGTGTAGAGCATAGTCTGAAAGAACACATAGGCTACTTACTTTAGTTATTATTTTCAATTCCACGCAACCGGAGTCGCGGGCGGAAGATAGTATTTTATAATATCAATTTCTAGAATTTAATTTCATACCGAACCACATACTTGGTTATACAGCTATTCAAAGATATTTGAGCTATGCAATCGTTTTGTTCGATATAACATCGGCATGTGGAATGCAATTCGTTGAATTTACGCTTCATTTGCCTCAGTATCAATACTGCTGATATTAAAACGCTACGAGAAGAAATTCAAACAACGAACGATAGACTAGCTCACTAAAATGTAGCTTTTGAAAAAGATACTCGGAAAATGTACATTTGTTTAGTTCAATTTCATTGCTTACACTGAAGTTAATATTATATGCTGCATATTTTTTTAAAAGTTCATTACAATATCAAATACTAGGTTTTGTCCGGAATGAAAAAAAAAACTTGTCAAGTAGTGTTTTTCCATAGTTTGTTCATCATTTATGTCAAAATTGCCTTCAAAGAACTATCCATCCATCCATCCATTAGTAAGAATCTTAGGGATAATGTAGCATTCTGACAAAAAAAATCCTGCAATTGCTTAATGCATGTTTCATAACATTATATAGCTTTACTTAATTTACTTAATATATACTTAGAATAAAATGTAGTTTATAGATTTTGTACTACTGTAAGTTCCTTAAATTAAACGAAATGTTAACCTAAAACTATTGATTAAATAAGTACTAGCAAATGTTATGTACGCCAGTATTTACATATGTATATACTAGCTGTTCCCGTGCGGCTTCATCTGCATGAAATTATAAACATTTCATTTTATTGTTTACATTTGTCAAATTATCAATAGCAAATGTCAAAATGACATGACACGACAAACCTCAGCAATCTTTCTTTCTTGATGTTGGCAGCAACTTATGGTCTCTTACCCACATTAGGGTTTTTATCCAAAATATTTACCACCTAAGTTTCATGGCGTTAAAATATATAGCCTAAAGCGTGACGCAAGTGTAGGGCTTTTTATTAAAAAAAGAATTATTCAAAAATATGCAGTGATTGCTGATATCCTATGCCACAAAGATGTGTGTGTTTACGCTTTATTATATTAGTAAGTATAAGTATAGATAAGAAAAGATACTGTGAACTAACTCATTGTAAGTGTGTAATATATATGTTGTGGTTGTACTTAAATAAATAAATAAATAAACATTAATTTAGATAAATTCGTTATAATTTCGATGGAAATTCAAGAAAATTATCTGTAAAATAAAAGTATATAATTGTCGACAATTGACAATAAATAACTCTCTTTGACTGCTTTAATCCTTTTTGTGGTTATTTTAATTACCATTGATTTAATTGTGTTTTCGTCATTTTTAACAGAATTGTATAAAGTTTGTTTTTTTACATTTAACATGTTTCATTTATTTTTCACTCGTATTGTAAAATGCAAAGTAAATGTAGCTCTAGAATTAATACAGTTTGCAAAAACACATTTCATTACAATGCTTTTAAAATTTAACATGTCGCGATTGGCAATTACAAATTCATGATCCGAAGCATCAGTTCAAAGTATTTACTGCGCAGTATGTTTTATTTGTCTCCTCGATTAAATATTAATCGAGCTATCATTGTCGGTCCGGTTCAGTCGTTACTTAATTATAAGTATACCGCATTTTAACACAAACCTGTTACAATACGGACACATTCGCTTTAATGGAAACGAACAAATTTGTATTTTAACGAAATGAGTTTCACGGATGAATTATTACATTTCAATGCAACGCTTGTATGTAATCAGTTAAAGCTGAATATGTCAAATTGTTATATTGGTAATGTATTGTAGGTATAAGGGTGCGGGCAGTCAATTAGCGACGAGCGGTGCTGTGTGACGGGAGGGGCGGGGGGCTTTATGTATAGTAATATGCAGTACGCGCATGAAAGGAGCGGAAGCGGATTAGCTCTTATCTCGTCTCGCTCCGCTGTCACATCGTTCCGCTCGTCACTTATTTCTTGCCCGCAGCCTCAAGCTATGCGTAAAATCTGTTATAAACGCGAATGTGCTACAAATTAACTCTAGAAACAATAAATATGTCTTAATTCTTGATGAAATTTGGAATACGTATTAAATATAGTATGGAATAGCATGAAGATTTTTATTGCGTAAAAATGTACTCAGTAATACATGAAATGCAAAAATTTTTATGTTATAGCCACTTAAATATGAAAACCAATTATTATTGAACAAAAACTAGGAATTCCAACATATTTTTACTGAAACAAAAAGTGTCAGAGCGTTCATATTTGCTCTCAAAGTGAATACTTTGAACAAGCTCTTTTCTTTCTCCATATTCCGTAATATTCGCATTACACTTAAGTGAGATCATCGTAATGGGAGCAACGGGTTGCGAAGTATCGAATATCGATTCAAGTGGCTCTCCGGCGACAGATACTAAATTGTACGTATTGCTACAACGAGCCCTCGTTTCAATATACAAGGGCCTTTTAATAACGATTTCATTTGCATTTAATGATATTCAATGAACACGAAACAAATATAAATATGAATTTAACAGTGGTAGAGCCCACTTTAACATCTTCGCAAGAATGGGTCGGCTCGCCCGGTGCAATACCACGACCACACAGAAGATAGGCTTGAAGTGGGAGCAATTCCGCGTTTCGTCTGATGAGTGTGGTGCCGGAGGCCCATCTTTAGTCCCTTTTTCTTTCCCACCGTTTTTCTCATAAGAATAGGATTGAAAGGGAACGAGGATTTGACGGTGGAGGAGACGCATAGGAAGAGGAAATGTCCTCTTTATGTGCGTCTCCTCCTCCGTCGATTAAGTGTAGGCAACGCATCCGCTATTGCGAATGTCTATGGGCAGCGGTCGCTTCGCCATTTTCGCGCGGATTCAGGTGACCGCTTGCTCGTTTGCCACCTAATAATATAATATATAAAAAAAATTAAATATTTTTATACAGTTGGAATGAATCGTAACAATCAGTAATTCGAATTTCTAACTTAAAGTATGCATTAGAAGTCCCAATAATTTAGAGAATAATTTAATCGAGTATCCAGTGATTCAGTATCTTCAATGCTTTAAAAATCGTTCCTAATACTGTCGAAGTTAAGTAAACAAGTGAGGCATGTTTTGCAAGTTAAACGTTATCGTTAACTAATGAACTCGACTAATACGACAGGTTCGTATTTGTTTAGCAGATTAGCGAGTAGGCAGGGATGAGCGGTGAAACACAATCGCTAAAAAACCATCAACTCGACTAAATTTAGTCTTCAGGCACGTTTAGTTAGTAGTTTACTAGCTACTCGACTAAATTACTAGCCTAATGCGAACGAGGCTTTACGATACAAAGCCACAGTAGAATAGGCTTGTATGTCCGCGAGAAAGATCATTTCCTGTTAATCTTGCAAAAATGCTCGCTCTGTTTGGTTGTGTCCGAAAATATTCAATGCAAAATAGCAAGCTTTAATTTCACCTCTTATTTATAAACGTTTTAAAAAGGTGTTTTGTTCTCGAGTTTATTATTTTAATTAAGAAAAGACTAAAGAAAATAAATCAAAAAAGTAACCAGAGAGTTGTTTTAAACTCCTGAAACAAAAGTTTTGTACTAATTCAACGATAAACCTTCCGAAAGGCGACGGCTTGTATTTTTTGTTTTAAAAGATTGTAACAAAAGAAAATTTACCAATGTTTTTTATGCCATATAAGTCGAACTGTAAGCCAAGTATTTTGTAAAATAAACGTAATAATCGATGAATCCACTTGAGTAAATTAACTGTAAACATTATGAAAATGTCCTGCGTCAAAAACAAATACATTTGCCGCTGAGTGGTCTTGTCTGGGCTTCTGAACTCTGAATGGTCCAACGTCAATAACATCAATTCAAACGTTTTCACCTGCGTCTGCTAAAAATTCCATTGAATAATGTATGAACCTTTTCGTATTTTATTATTCATTTGTATTTATTGTTATTAAGCTTTTAGAAAACCTTTTATACAGCGTGATGTTTGTCACAAATTTAATGTTCGCTCATTATCCGTAATTCGACGATAATTCATAATCAAATGTTTTTTTTAAATTACAAATAGCTTTTAAACAATATTAACTTTAGCTATGACGTACACCCGTTCCTGCAATTTCTTTAAAAATGTATTCCAAGTTACTTCAAAATATTGTTTTAAATGACAAAACTCTGATGAAATACATTACACTTTGTGAAAATAAATCCTTTCCATTGTCGAAGAAGGAAATGATTTCAGTTAAAGCATTCGTCTAAGATACAATCAAATAGATTAAAATAACTTTATTACGACCGAAGCAGGGAACAATCCAAACAAAGAACTTCTTAAAAAGTTTACAGGAGGAAAACCTAAGTGATACGTAATTGTACCATAATTGTATACTTTGAAAGCTTTTCATTTCCTTTTGAAATACTCTTATTTGATGAACATTAACTTAAAGTAATTTTGCAAAGATTTTAAAACAGGAAAGTATTTAGTAAGCTGTAAAAAATCATTTTCATCGTCTATAATATCTTTAAATTAATTTTAAAAGTAATATCTTTAACCCTTAAATGCATGATTTTTTATTTAATTATGAAATAAATATTTCAGTATAGGTTATGAGTCACGGATTAAGGGAACAATAATAAAAAAAAATCTTGTTTTCAATAAAAACTATATTTTTGTTTGTAATCTTTTGGCAACAATATGCATTTAAGGGTTTAGTTAAGGATTACTATTTACATCCTTATCTATTGACCAAACCTAATAATTAATTCGATCTTTTTTTTTCTAATCTGTGTTATTCGTTTTTTTAATTACTGTAATTACAGGATACAGTAATTAAAATAATATAATTGATTTAATGACCGATTATATTTATATTAAAGGCGAAAATCATTCATGTTTAAATGCAAATCGATTTTCAGAACCGCAACTCGTTTGTTTTCCCACACGATATTCACAAATGATAGGTAACACCGGTCGATATTATTGCATGACATGATCAAATATAACTCATATGAATGAGAATGCTTTAATTATGCCCATGGTATTAGTATTCCAATCGTAGGAGCGATGTGAATAACTAAATTCAATAATTATGTTGAATTTGTGAACGTAAATAATATCAAGTAATATTTATATCCAACTAGCTTTCGCTCGCGACTCCGTCCGCGTGGAATTAAAAAAACAAAAGTGAGTAGCCTATGTGTTCTTCCAGACTATCCTCTACATCTTTACCAAAAACAAAAATCCATCCATCCATCCATCTAAACTTTCACATTTATAATATTAGTATGATTAAAGCTATTTAATTATCTAATAATACAGATCAAACCTGTACAATAAGCTTAGAAACGTTATAAATAACTAGCTGTTGCTCGCGACTTCGCCCGCGTGGATTTAAAAGATAATAATAAATATAGCCTATGTTACTCACAGATAAATTACCTTTCTAATGGTGAAAGAATTTTTAAAATCGGCCAGTAGTTTCTGCGTGAATCAAATACATACAAAAATACAAATCTTTCCTCTTTATAATATTAGTATAGAAGTATAGACTAGAATGTAAGTTTTTTAAGAGTGTATCTGTTTTACAAATTTAATTTAGATCTGCTATGGCCGAAGACAAAAGACAGTTCATGCTTAAAACGCATATAGAGCAGAAATATTTATTCCTAAAGCCCCAATAAAGGATGTACTTTTACGTTACTGTGACAATCCCGTTTCCACCGATAACCTTTTGTCAGTTTATTCAAGGATCTATTAATCAAGTGGAAGCGGTAAGACTCTTGTCGACGTTCTGATATGATTACAGAATTAACACCTTACCTCGACTGGGAGCGTGAAAAGAAATTTATTGGTTATTTATCGACAAATATTCATATTTTAATTTTTCTTTGTTATTCAGTTATTCTTGTATGTTCTTCATTATTCTAAAACATTTGATGAAAAATCATTTACACTACTAGTCTTAAAGACTTTTAAACAATTGACAGACTATACATATATTACAAGAAATTATTATCTAAGAGAGAAAATTAAATTCTTTCTTGCTAAATTTTATTAAATCTACGTGTACTTTTATTTCTCAGTAATGCTGTTAATATAAAATTAAACAGTAAATTCTCTGAAGAAATAATCAATTTTTAAAATTCATAAAGCATTGCAATTATAGGACAATTTCATGGTTACAATACGCATGTATATTCAGTAAAACTAATCAATTCACAATGCTATTTATCTTAACAAAGAAAATAATAATAATGAAGTTAATTCGATCTCGAGTTCGAAATTGTCCGAATCGGGGCAATCGTCTTCCAAGATATAGATCTAAATGGATCCCAAATTTTACGGCTACCAAAAGGATATCTTTATCAAATCCTTAGTGAAAATGTTTTAGTAAGAAAATTCAAGGCATTGACTATACTTTTCCTTTTTTTTTAGCTAAGAATTAGTAGAAAAATAGGCCTGTCTGATTCTTCATAATAATCCCAATTTTAAGAGAAGAAGGCAAACGAGCGACGGGAATATCGAGATGATCAGCGACGTCCAAAATACCACAGAAATTATAGACGGTCTTCGAGGACAAGTTTGCGGTCCCTTCTTGAAGAACCCTAAGTTGTACCGGTTTGGAAATACTGCCGAAGAGGGCGGCTGTTTGAGGCAGAACGTTTCGAGAACACCGCACGGTTGTAGAATACCAGCCATTTGGTCTTTCCAATGATTCGTTCTATCTTTGAATAGTTGATAAATGAAGTAAACCATCCTTCAATCGTTTGTTTTTTGTTTTTTCGTTAATTTATTTTCTTGTCCAGAATTAGACTAACACTGATTACAATGTGACTTTATCATTGTTTTATTTTTTTAAATACAATATGTTTTGGAAATTAAACATATGATTGGTATCTATGATAAGTTAATCTAAACCGCTGCGGTACGCACACGTACGTTTTAATAAAAGCCTGTTAGATGAAGCGGCCAAACGAATCGTGCCGCGATTCGTTTGTTCAGGACTTTAATTGAAACCGCACATGTTTTAAATTAAATGGTGTATCGTATTCATTATCAGTTAAATGAAAGAGAATCAATTTATTGGTAAGCTATTTATGGGTAACTGTTAGCCGCATTGTTATCATATAAATAGACAAAACAACCCAATATAACAGCTCAGCTTAGATTATAAATTTGATGATATTATAGTGGTAAAGCCCGCAGTAAATTTTTTAGCACGAATGGACCAGCGCGTCATATACCACGAGCAAACAGAAGACAGGCGTCAAGTGGAATAATTCCTCGTTCCACTTGATGAGTGGACTTTCTCTTCACTTTCCCTTCCCAGTATATTCTTATAAGGAAACTAACTGTTCGCGTGCGGATTCATCCGCGTGAAATTACAAAAACTTTATTTTATTGTTTACATTTGCCAAATTATCAATAGCAAATGTCAAAATGACATGACATGACGTGACAAACCTTAGCAATCTTTCTTTCTTGATGTTGGCAGCTACTTATGGTCTCTTTACCACATTAGGGTTTTTATCAAAAATATTTACCCCCTAAATTTAATGGCGTGAAAATATATAGCCTAAAGCATGACGTAAGTGTAGGGCTTTTTATTAAAAAAAGAATTAATCAAAAATATGCTGTAATTGCTGACATCTTAGGCAACAAAGAAGTGGGTGTTTACGCTTTATTATAATAGTATAGATGAAGGAATACAAAAGTGATTCATGTTCCCGCGCCTAAATAATTAAATGGTTATTTAATTGTAGATTTAGAACCTTCAAATAACTGAATGGCTGTGCTAGAAAAATCGTGTCGAGTTTTATAATTTTAATAGTCTATATTGTTGTGAATAAGGTAAATAATAAATACAAGTATTTAAACAGTTTCATTAATTGCTGGTAAATGAGGCTTGAAACATAATGTTTTTGCAAGTTCTTCAACACTTTGGAAGCCGGCACTCAATTTATGCGGAAAATATTAATGCAGCACTCAGCTGAAAGCCGAACTAGTACAAACACTTTATATTAAAGTTTTTACTTAAAAACTGAGCTTTTTCTGTAATTATCAATTCAAGGCAAAGATAGATCTAGTTTCCACTTTAGAGTTTACCGTATTTTTATTACATTCATAATTCTTAAACAAAAAAAAAATGGGACCTTTCGGATAAAAAAAGAATTATCAAAATCGGTCCACTAGCGGCGGAGTTATGCCGTAACACACATAAAAAAATTAAACAAAACATACAGACGAATTGTGTACCTCCTTCTTTTGGGAAGTCGGTCAAAAACAGAGATAGTGGATAATTATGTGTCTGGTATTATTGGTGTCTATACTAATATAATAACGCGTAAACACACACTACTTCGTGGCGTAAGATTTATCTTTTTATTATTGGTATTACCACTTAAGTTTAGTGACTGTTAAATTATTCTTTAACCTGAATTAAAACTATTTTAATCAACGATGGAAAAATACAAAGGAAGTGCGAATAAAAATCTTCAATAAAAATAAATCCAAGCCCTTCTGAAGCAATTAATTTCAGTATTTATTTTGGCTCTAGAATGAATTATTCATAAGAGCCATTCACTGGATTGTGAAAGAATTGATTTTATCTTAAAAGATTTTTTTAATCAGAATAACATTGTCAGTTTATGTAAAACGACAAGACTTGAAAGACCTTTTTTTCTCACTTTTACACAATGAGATGAGTGAATTTGTGCAACTAGATACTCGTGGATTTTAATGGGGAATATCTTAATAGCAATGACTTTATTAACTAAGAAATTCTTAATGCGGAGTTCATTCATATGACAATAATTAATAAACAAATTGACTAGAATGGCTGGCAATAGCTGTAACACTTTTTTATATTATAAGGTGGCAAATAGGCGAGTGGCCATCTGGATTCGTTGAAAAGGCGAAGCGACCGAAACCCATAAACATCTGCCATTGCAAATGCGTTGCCTACCCTTAATTGATGCAGGAAGAGATGCTGATTTCCCTTCTTATGCGTCTCCTCCACCGTCAAATTCACTTTCTTAAGACGTAAATTCGATTAATACGAATGGAACGGTGATGAAAAATGACTAAAGTCAAACAAGGATATCTGGCAAAATGAGAGAGGCGCTGCTATAATGGTTAATTATGTCAGAAAAGTGTAATACACATGGGTATAAAAATAGCATACATCAAAAAAGCATGATAACTACAAGACAAAAAGAACATAATGACAGTTTTTGATATTGAGACGAGGACGTCAATTGCCTATCATAATTTAATTCGACTTTCGACTTTTTTTTCGACGGTCGCTTTCCATTTCGGTGGATTCAGGTGGCCGCTTGCTCGTTTGCCTTCTTATGTTATAAAAAAAAAAAACTTATGCTAACCGGGTTAATGCCCTTGTCACCTTTGACTAAACTATCGGACGACAGTTGTGCGATTGTCGATTGTTTCGCAGCCAATTCAACTGTATAGCACAACTAAAAATAGAGTAGTGTGTGCACCTCCATATAAGCTCTTAGGAATCAAAGCGAGACTAAACAGTTGTGCTATAGTTTAGTTTCAGGCACGCTATTACATGCGAAAATAAAACTATTTTGTTGGGTTATTTTACAAATGAATACTGTAATAACTCCTTCTAAATGAACATGTTAAATCAATTTCTGATTATATATTTTCAAATGTTATTCCGATTCCGAACATTAGTTTACTTAGGCAGCGAACTGTTTTCCCAACGTTGATTTTAATTATTCAAAAGCTTAGATCTGTTCGCTGGGCTATTAAATTATTTTTGTATTATTATTCCATCGTATTCAATATGGGTTACACCCTTTAGCCTTTACTGCGTATATTTTAGTTACTATTAGAATTGATATTTTATGCTTACTCTTTTAATAATCACAAAAAAATAATGTTATCGCATATGAATATAGAGATGTCGCGAATGAGGGCTTGGGGCAGTGGACCTACTAATCACCCTTCAGAAAGTATAGTTTTAAATATAAAGATTTGAAATTACTACTACACCCACGCCCTTACCATCGGCGCCATTGTCGCTTAAATACTCAATCTTTAATCTTTGTCATTGTTTTTTATTCTTAACTAGCTTTTGCCCGCGACTCGTGAAATTTAAAGATAATAATAAAGAAATGAAAAAATATAGCCTATGTTACTCACAGATAAATTACCTTTCTATCGGTGAAAGAATTTTTAAAATCGGACCAGTAGTTTTTCAGCATATTCATTACAATCAAACAAAGTTTTCCTCTTTATAATATTAGTATAGACAAACAATACTATTTTGTATTAATACTATTTATGTTATCATATAAAAAGAGTTTAAGAATAAACGTAGTTAGTATTGAATCTTTTGTTAAATTCAAATAAAATTTAAAAACATTGTACATTTTTCAAATCAAATAAATTTACAGAAACTCGATTCAACGTAAAAGAATTTAAGCAAAGAGGCTGAAACATTCTGAACGTGCATCTGTTGCAAATAAGAATAATAATGCTGAGTATTCTTCGAACAAATCCAGGTGTTAGAACTTCAGATGTTGCTAAAATTTATCACACGTTTCCAGATGAAATGTACAATAAATTTCAAGCACGATTTTGTATAAATATGATAAAACTCAATACTTATAGATGTGATTTTATAAAAAAAACGTTAGTTTAAATTTAATTTATCAAACTCTTAAGAAATTTACTTTTAAATCTACCTAAATCACGTTGATTTCCTTCTTATTTTTCCTACTTCCTTCTTAACCCTTCTTCGTAACTCTATTTAGCATTTGCAATTCGTATCTCTTCTCTAAATTATTAGTGTCACGTAACAAGTTAAACTTTGTCTATTCGAATTTAAACAACAATAATGTGCTGAAAGTAAAAAATACGGTTATAAAGCTAGACGAAAAAGCTATTTATTTGTATCCATTTTTCGAAGCGCTGAACACAAATGAATGGCTCCCGAGGGAAAAATGTAGTAAACAATATTGTTAATTTGTTATTTACAGTTCCGTTTCGATTTAAAATACGATATTCCGTAATTTAAAAATCGAACACAAACTGGTATTCAGTTACAGATTGTAAAATATAATTATAATAATTGTACAAATATTTCTAACAATCATAACATACTTGTAGAACATTATCATCAACAAGAAACTCTTGAGAAAGTCGAAGGACATTATTTATAGATCTTCAAGAAACATTTAAGAAGTATCACAGATTACTAAGCGATATTTGAAATACGACAGTCGATATAATCTATAGGATTAGCTGCTAGTAATAAAACTGAACAAACACAGTGATCGAACACAAGTAGGCAGTAACTGTTCGTGAATTAATTGTCTTGTTTTCTTTGCGCTCCTACATTTGCAAGTCAAATAGGGTTCGGCTTTCGTGTCTTGTCCAATCAAGTAAAGAAGACACGATCACAGGGTCACGATAAAATCGCTTCGTCATCGAATAGGCTTAGAATAAATTGTCTTATAAACAGTACTTATATTTGTATTTATTGATACAATGTTTAAATAGTAGGCCATATCGTATACACTGTTGTAAGACATGTATTAAAACATACTGTAATATATTTAAAGGGGCGAAATGATTGATACTTTTTGAATGATTAAAGTTACTGGCAACTAAAAATTTTGAGTACTGGCTGAATGTGCATCGTGCATGATAGATGTCAAACGGCGATCGAACTGATGACAGTTGTCAATTGAAAAGTGGAATGATGCGCTTTGTTATTATAAAAACAATTGATTAATCTCCTTAAATGTTTGCCATCTGCTTAGATTGCGTTGTGCAGTATTCATTTAAGATGGCGGTTAATTGGAGGATGGTGTTTCTAATGTTACGCGATTGTTATTTCATAATCTCCGACATACGCAGGCTCACAATTTGAGATCGTTACCGTGTATATGGTCTGCCTTCGGAATTGAATTCTACAAACCGCTCGTCACTCAGACATGTTTTTAATTTTTTTTTATTGTTTGTCCTAAATGTTCTATTCAGCAAAGGTGTGATTACTTTTTCTTTTATTAAATGTGTACATTTAAATGAAAACGAAGAATGTACGAAACAATTTAATCTACGCCTAATAACGCAAAGCTGTTCCCAGCTGTGTAGTTGTCAACGCTAACAAAATTTAATTAGAGGCCGTCATACATTGCGTGTCGTTTACAATGCCTTTCTAAACAATATAACAGAATACACGTCTAATTTCAACAAAAAAAAGAAGAAAACAAATGCATATATGTATTTCAAAAACAAAAGAGAAACAATTATTTTTTATTAAGTAGTTTCTAGAATATCTTTAGTATTGCAACATATAAATGAATTGAGAATAATTAATCAAGGCAACATCTCGACACTGCGGGAACCAAAACATCTGCGCTTCAATACTATTTCAATGAAATGTATTTCAAATTACATTCGAACTCGGCCGTAAACAATATTTTGAAGGATGGATGGATGTTTGTTATGTTTGCAGCCTAAACTGCTGAACGGATCTCGATGAAATTTGGCATAGATGTAGAGGACAGTCTGGCAGAAGACATAGGCTATTTTTTTTTAACTTAACGCGGACGGAGTCGCGGGACAAAGTTAGTACTCTTATATAGTATTAATTTCAACAAATAACATCTTATTTAATAACCCCATTAATTATATTTGACTGAAGATTTTTATTTCAATAATTCTCAAATCGGTTTCATGTTTTTTTCAATTTATTTAATTTTATTTATGTAAAGCTAATACTAGGTAAATATCAATTAATTGTTATGATTAAAAGTCAGTAATTGCACACACGTATGTACGAATATTTACAGAATGCTATTAAATTTTGAATTTCAGTTCAATTGTTCAGTAACTTTTAGATGTCTTTGGTATGATTGTTATAAAGTTTTTGATGTAACATGATATCACGTTAACAATCTACAGAAGAAACAAGAAACAATTTCTGACGTAATGAAACTAATTTGTACACCCTACAACGATCTTCATAGTCATTACGATCACGCTTTCTTCAAATGTGTATGTATTAAAAATATACACGTATAGAATATATATTTTTACAGGAGCGGTGGTGCAGTGGTTAATTGCTGGATTTGATAACATGTCCTCGGTTCGATCCCCCCAATTAATCGATGTTTTCGGAATTCCATGTGTACATTTCATAAGATGTTACTAGTATATCAACCAAATTTTATGATATATAATGCACTAGCTTTCGCCGGCATCTCCGTCCGTGAGGAAATAAAAAAAAACAAAGTAAGTAGCCTCCGTATTTTCCCAGATTAGTCTCTACATCTATGCCAAATTTCTGCGAGATCCTTTCAGTAGTTTAGGCTACAAACACTAACAAACATCCATCTATTTAAACTTTCGCATTTATGATATTAGTAAGAGTAAGATTTCGTGTCAACCAATTTGCTCTGGGTTCCGCACTAGACCGGAGTACTTGACCTAGGCCTAGTATTAGACCAGATTCGAATCCCTTGTTAAACACGAGTGTTGATAAAGCAATATGAATTCTGAAATTTGTATTACTTAATTAGTTTTGTGTATTTTATAAATTTGAATATCTTAATATTATGCTTCAAATTTTCCGACGCTTCATCGTATTTCATTTTAAAAAGAAGCAATTTCGTGGCTTTCTTCTTTGATTCGAAAATCGGAGAGCTTACCTTTTCAAAAAGATTTTCCTTTCACAGAGATTATAGATCCGATGAGCTTTAAGAAATAAGGTCCATTTATTCTCCGAACGTAGATGGAATAGGATTATGGAGCGTATTGGGCGCTTCATTAATTGAATGCTGAACAGGCATGTTTATATTTATATAACAGTATAATATACATACATACATTTCCGATGAAATACTCACTATATATAGAAACAACTGAAGGAAAATAGTATTACTATAACATTTAGATTTTCAGGAAATACGCAAAAAAATAACTATATACTTTAATCTTTTCAAAAAACTTACGATTTTACAATTTCATGATACGAGATGTGTGCCCTTGTTGAAGTCGGATCATAGAGAGCGAACGACAGATTATAAAAAGTTTAGAGTGAAGGAGTAACAGATATTAACTACAGTAAATCGAACCTGAGATCTAAGATCCATGGATTCAACTAATTACTAAAAAACAAAACAAAGCAGTTCTTAAAACAAAGGGTTTTGAACAAATTTCTGTTCCCTTTATCAGGATTGGTAGAAGAATTAATTAATGAAGCACACACAAAGGTCGTTAGTTGGAAGCGAAGGCGTTTTCCACACGAAAGGCTCGCGGACCAAGAATTGTACGCCTGAGACTCATTTCGGCCAACCGTAACGCAGAGTAAACAAAGTCAGTATGACCAAAAATTTCTGTTTGACAGGAGCATTATATTCAACGACATATATTTATACTACGACGTCCACGCAGAATTTAAAAAAAATAAGTAGGCTATGTTCTACATCTGTGACAAATTTATGATACGTAATAAACACCACCTTAAATTACGCATTTATAATATTACTATGATATGAAACATAAATCAAGTAATATGAGAATATGTTACTAAGATAACATATAACATTTAAATATGATGACTTAGGAATTGTTGTTGGCAACCAGAAATATCTCACGTTTGCATATAAAAGAATAACGATAATCTTTGTTGTCAGATCTGAGTGTGTTGTGAATATTTCGAGTTCCCATGGCTTCGCGGAAACCCTCCTTTGATCTCATACGTGCACAACTTGCGTGAACGTGTGATATATTGGATAAATAAATATGAAGAGTCAGTGCTTTGAAATACGATTATATATTACAAGTATTCAGAGCATGTTTGACAGCAATATTTTTCAACAAATTAATAGATGGCTTTTTTGTATGGACATTCGAAAAGCAAATTTAAAAGAAAATCTATTTCCAAATTGACTGTGTGTACAGTTTATATTTTTGTTTTTATTGGAAGTTGTACTACTGGTTTACTCTGTGTCGGACCAAGTAAGGTTTTTAAAAGTAATTGACTTTTGAAAGCGACCTAACCTCGTGGTTCAAATTCTGCAACAGTTTACTTTAGCATATAAATGTTTATGTTTATTCGTTCCCGCGCCGGGTCACGGCAATTACAGTTAACTTCATAGTTAACAAATTCAGCTGTAGACGGTGACGGCAGTTTTGTTATTCGCAACAAAATTTTCCAGTTACAATTCCGTCAAAAACTTTATTCGTAGCGGCGCGTAGCAACGTAGCGTTCGCTACGAGGCTACGCAGTATTACAATGTACGTAGGAGTTTGCACGAATTTCGAAGTGCCACGAATATTTTGTTATTGTTTTTGCAACGGTCGGTATAAATGATTTTAGTCAATTATTTATTCCAAAAATACATACATCTTACTTCTTACTAATATTAAAATTATATTTGTTAGAGTTTGTAGTCTAAAAGTCTAAACAGATTTCGATGGAATTTGGCACTAATATAGAACATAGTCTGGAAGAACACATAGGCTACTTTTGTTTTTTACTTCCTTGCAGACAGAGTTGCGGGCAAAAACTAGTATTTTTATCATACTTCATAGTTCATACTAATATTATAAATGCGAAAGTTTAGATGGATGGATGGATGGATGGATAGATGGATGTTTGTTAGAGTTTGTAGCCTAAACGGCTGAACAGATTTCGTTGAAATTTGGTATAGATGTAAAGGATAGTCTGGAAGAACACATGGGCTACTCGCTTTTGTTTTTTTTTAATTCCAAACGGACGGAGTCGCGGGCGAAAGCTAGTAAATACATAAAGGTCTGATTAAACTGTTACATAAAATTGAAACAGAAACATAAAAGTAAACCATAAACTAATAATAAAATTCAATATTGAATGTAAAACAGAATAGTTAATAAACTCACATAATAGCTAAACGAAAAAAAAACATATGAATTTTATCGGGCGAAAATTCACAAGCTCATATCTCTAATATTTAAGATATCACCTGAGACGTGTATTCAAATTTCACACTGCATCTTACGTGTTATTGCATAAGTTTCCCACCAGATGGCTGGCGCGTCGTAACTGCGAGTACTAACATCCTGTGATGGTTGAGTTGTGAATTTCCATCTAGTCGCACCGCAGCCGTGGTAAGGGATACACGTATCTCATCCCCGTTGCGATACTGTTACGTGTAAATGCGAAAATATAACGGACTCTTAGTGGTTTTTGTGATTGTGTTTTGCGTGATGTTGTTCGAGTTGTTTTGTTTTTAATGCATGCGTATGGTAAGTATTATTTTTTAAACAGATTAATAAAATTTTATATTTATTTAGCCGCACCAAGATTTAAGGCTTTAATTTCGATTAAAATCATACTTTCGATAGAACTATTTAAGTCTATTTTTTAAGTATTTCGAGGATTTTTGTTCACGTTCTACGAATTGAGAACCTCGTTAATTTGATGATCACTTTGTATGAATAAAAAAAAACGTTCAATTGCTTTTGTTTATAAACATTTGAATTTAGACTTCTCTTATTTAAAAAATCTCGTTTTCACTTAAACAAATTGAATTCATTAATTTTTAATATTATTTTAATTGGTGACAAAATAGACGTGTTATTCTGTTTAATATTATGTAGTGCTAATTGTGACACTTAAAAAAATTGTTTGCTTTGTAGCACAGATTATATAAATAGGTATTATTTAATCTTTGTCGAGGTGTTACATCCGGAAGATTGCAATTAACTTCACCGCGCGTGACAAAGAATAAAAGTCGAGGGAACTGCCTTTAAGTAACCACAGCTCATCTATTATCTAAGCCGCATCGAGGGTGTTGTTAGAGGGGACAGTGTGATAAATTAACCACAGATTAAGTGGCCGTAGACAACTTTGAGTTCTTACGGCAGATGACGTATTAATGTTGGTTTGCTGAAGTTTCCATTTATTTTATCGTTACCTAGTGATTCGTTAGGTTTCATTAGGTGTTAATTAATGTGTTAGGTTGACCTAAGTTTCAAATTCAAATCTTAAGTTACGTAGTTCGGAAACGCACTTCATGAACTTATCGAACTAAAAACACTAACGAATGGTTAAATGAAGCTGGGAAACCGGCCATATGTCTTGTAAAGACAAAATGTGGAGAAAGATCTTGCTTTGGAAATCCCTGTTATTTTTTTTACATTGTTATAGCAAGTGAGCGGTAAGTCTTTGTTGTATTCTATTTCTTTAGATTGCGGTGAAAATACTTGATTTTAAGATTCAGGTAAGTATGTGATTATCTTTATGTATTAGACTAATACTTTATCTACTAGATAAGTTAGATAATTACTTATTACAATCACCAACGAAAATAATAAAAGTTCTTTGTAAGGCATGAAGTTATTTAACTTTTATTTATTGCCATATATTTTGAATGATAGTTATTTAAAATCTTATTTAATAAACATGGATCAACGCTTTTAATTTAAAAACACATTAAATGCGTATGTGGAAAAAAAATAACAGAAAAATGTAAATTCAAAATGTTGCGAAAGTTATTTGGAAAATCTGAAAAATATTAGGTTTTGAAATAAAAATAAACACAAAAATTCAGTTTGATTCAGGTTCAATATACGGATTTATATGAAAACCAGAAGGTTGATTTAATATTTTTTTGTTAAAATATGATTTACTTTATAATTTTGTTACCAGTAACATAAAAGCTATAATAATATAATATTACTAACATTTATATTACCTCTATAAATATTACCACGGAAGCAAAAGTCAATAACAATAAATTATAGAAATAAAATGGCTTATAACAATAACAAAGATAATTACTTACGTGTCAGTTGTTAGATTGATTTTTCTCCGCGGGCCGTTAATTATCTGTTGCTACGTAACATCTTTGCCGCTTTTCTTTACATTGACCTTTTATCTCGATATTAGTATTACCTATTTTAGTTATCTCGAAATTATTATTTGTGCGTTCCTGAGGCCTAATAGTCCCTTACCCTTCCCACCCTTTTTTATAAGGATAGGATGGTAAGGGAAAGTGGATTTGATGGTGGACATACATACGAAGGGGAAATATACTTGTTAGGTCGCTTCCTCCATTAAGGATAGCCAACGCATATGTAATTGCAGATGTCTCTAGACAACGGTAGCTTCGCCTTTTCGGCGAATTTAGGTAGTCCCTCGGATGTTTTCTACTATATATATAAAAATAGGTAATATTATCAAACTATGGTATAACTATATGGAATTAATATATCAGGACAAATGCGTTACGTGTTTTGTTCTTTAACAATGTTCATAATTTTTTACCTGAGTGATATTTCTTTTATATCTATTTGTGGTAATTTTTCAAGATGAAGTAACGCTTTCTTCTCTCTTAAACATTATAAAAATCAAACACAACTGTAAGAATAACAAGAGTAAAGTATTTTTTAGATAATTCGTTATTATAATGACTAATTGCTTTGTCATTGCGAAAAAATGTGAAAGTTTTTTTTTAATTTCGGTAATAAATATGAATGGCGTTAATTTAATAACAAGTTATAAATTTCAGAGCTTAATTAAGACAAAGAGGCGTCGTATAAAAACGTTTTCAGCAAAGAGTTGAGAAGGATTGTTCTTTAATTTCGCGGCGTTCGTTGAGCCTCCGTCATGACAAATGTGTGCCTTCTGGGAAAGCGCGAAATGAAAAGATTTTAGCCTCTCAAATAATAAGCCTTCTTTCTCTTAACCGAATTTTCGACCAAGACTCGACAAATGATTCCTTTGTTTTTTCAGTTTGAATGATTATACGAAGGGAAATGCGGTTGTGAATAAAAAGGCATTAATCATTTTCTTCTGCGCAAAGGATTCGAAAACGATTTGAGAATGATCATTTTTGTTATTTCTATATGAAACATATTCCATCTACAATTCATAATTTAAAAAGGCTGTGCATGGTATTGTACACAACAATTTTGTGTAATACAATCTTACTAATATTATAAATGCGAAAGTTTAGATGGGTGGATGTTTGTTAGAGTTTGTAGCCTAAACGACTGAACAGATCTCGATGAAATTTGGTATCGATTTAGAGGATAGTCTGGAAGAACACAGAGGATACTTGTATTTTATTCCACGCGGACGGAGTCGCGGGCGAAGACTAGTATTCTCATAATAATAATTGATTTATGTTAATACAAAATTAAATAAAACAAACAGGAAATCGAAGATCAAACTACATTTTATCAATTGCTTTGTTTATCGAAAATATTTTTGTTCTAAAAATATAAATACAGATAGAAAGCCGTAAAACTGTTATAGTTATACAACTTGTTTATTCTCACGTTTTATAAGAAAAATGTTTAATTTTCTTCGATTTTCGCCTAAAATATTTAGCTTGGAATGAAGGAGTAAAACAAAAACATACAGACGAATTGAGATCCTCCTTCATTTACGAAGTCGGTTATAAAAAAGGTAAAGTAATGAAGAAAAATCGAATGAAACCAATCAAAGAATCAATTACACCTACACCTACACATACGATAACAATTATTTGAAATAAGTGTTAACATTAGTAAGCTAATAAGGCATATTCTATAATCATTGGTTTCCTTTACAACCTTTTTAGATCATAAGGTGGCAAACAAGAAAGAAACATGAATTTGCTGAAATAGCGAGGCAATGCAAAGGATATCCACAATTGTTTTAAATTCGGAGACGTACTAATATTTACTGTTTTAAATCTATTCATTGAAGTAACAGTTGATAGATAAAATTGATTTATGTTAATACAAAATTAAATAAAACAAACAGGAAATCGAAGATCAAACTACATTTTATCAATTGCTTTGTTTATCGAAAATATTTTTGTTCTAAAAATATAAATACAGATAGAAAGCCGTAAAACTGTTATAGTTATACAACTTGTTTATTCTCACGTTTTATAAGAAAAATGTTTAATTTTCTTCGATTTTCGCCTAAAATATGTAGCTGGGAATGAAGGAAGAAAACAAAAACATACAGACGAATTGAGATCCTCCTTCATTTACGAAGTCGGTTATAAAAAAGGTAAAGTAATGAAGAAAAATCGAATGAAACCAATCAAAGAATCAATTACACCTACACATACGATAACAATTATTTGAAATAAGTGTTAACATTAGTAAGCTAATAAGGCATATTCTATAATCATTGGTTTCCTTTACAACCTTTTTAGATCATAAGGTGGCAAACAAGAAAGAAACATGAATTTGCTGAAATAGCGAGGCAATGCAAAGGACATCCACAATTGCTTTAAATTCGGAGACGTACTAATATTTACTGTTTTAAATCTATTCTTTGAAGTAACATTTGATAGATAAAATTTGATTTCACAATAGTATTGTTTAACATAATGTGTACATGTATGATTTTCTTAATACTCACAATACTGTACTGTACTCGATAACTTAACAGTGGTAGAGCCCGCTTTAACATCTTCGCACGAATTGGCCGGCTCGCCCGGTGTAATAACTAGACCACAAAGAAGACAGGCGTGAAGCGGGAGCAATCCCGCGTTTCGTCTGATGAGTGTGGTGCCGGAGGCCTAATTTTAGTCCCTTTCTCTTTTCACCGTCTTCTTATACGGAAAGGATGGGAAGGAAAAGTGGATTTGACGGTGGAGGAAACGCATAGGAAGGGGAAATATCCTCTTTATGTGCGTCTCCTCCTCCGTCGATTAAGGGTAGGCAACCCATCTGCAATTGCGGATGTCTATGAGCAGCGGTCGCTCCGCCATTTCGGCGGATTCAGGTGGCTACTTGCTTGTTTGCCACCTTATAATATAAAAAAAAGTTCTAATACTCTATGTTTGTAGAAAGTTTGCTATTTATTTTCTTATATACTTAGTCATATTAAGAACAACTTATTAACTTCAATATTCAGATAATTCGATACGTCTTAAACGGAGGCAAGTTTAATTATTCATGACGTAAATACAAAATCGATAGACGCCATCCATTTTATATTGTCGCTGAATACCATTAAACGTATACTCAGACACATTTGCCTCTACGTACGAATAAATTGGTTTTACAGCTTATTGAAAAAACATCTAACCTTTGCTCTTTAATGAAAAACACATGGCTGCTTATACAGTCCAATCTTTATATTTAAACTAGTTTTCGCCGCATGAATTTAAAAAAAAATAAAAATATTGTTAACGTCTGGTAATTTTTTTCATGACTAACAAAGACTTATTGCGTACTAGATATTTAGGATTGTATTGGAGATGAGCCAGATAGTTTACAGCTTTTTCATAAATGTATGCCAATATTTTATGTATTTTTTATGACATAAATATCCAATTTTACAAAAAATGTAAAGCAGATAACACATTTATTTAGTCTATAAATATGAATGGTTTATTTTTATTGTAAAGCCCGCTTCACACGTCCAGTTTTACGTTTCATGTATATAAATCAATGAATTAAGAAAGGTTTTCTCGGTAATGTGCTGTGACAAAATAATCACAGCACATTCGTTGAATAGAAATTCAACTGACTTGAGTTGTCCTTGATTCTAGAAAAAAATTAAAAATATCGTTAACGTCTGGTAATTTTTTTCATGACTAAGAAAGACTTATTGCGTACAAGATATTTAGGATTGTATTGGAGATGAGCCAGATAGTTTACAGCTTTTTCATAACTAGCGCTATAATAAAACTCTTTCGTTGTGGGTTATTGAAATTCCCACTAAGCTTTATGGAGGCCATATAAATGCCAGCGACCTATTTAACACGAATTTGCTTACATTTATTAGCTATGATTAAATTATCTAATATGTTAGGATCATGTTAACGTGTAGTTATTTCAATTATAATGTACTAACTTTCGTCCTTGACTCCGTCTACGTGGAATTAAAAAAACAAAAGTTAGTATCATATGTGTTCTTCCTGACTATCCTCTACATCTATGCCAAATTTCATCGAGATCTGTTTAGGCTACCAACTTTAACATCCATGTTAACTTTCGCAATTATAATATTAGTAAGATTACTTTTATTTAAATAAGAAAGCAATAAGATTAAAAGCTATAATACAAAATTATGAGACTGAATAAAGTATGTAGATTGTATGAAAGAGATGACATTACGTTCATCTCTTTCAGTAAGGATATGACGGCTGTTAGAGATGTATTGCAAAGTAGTATACTGTGCCGAAAGTTAATAGGGTCAAATATAGGTTCATGACATTCGAAATATTGGTATTTCTGCCTAATTTACTATCAACTTATCTGCTCAATAGTCTAATAAACACTAAGCTAAAGTTGTAAACGATCTTTGAAATCGTTGTTCCGAGATTTGACTCGTTTGAGACATAAGTTTATCTACAATGTAACAAGATAGAGCAAAGTTTTGTCGATTAGTAAGATAATCCGAAAACTTTTGTAATAGAACAGTTGTTAATTTAGAAAAAACAAAAAGCCTATGTACTTCTATAAGGATATTATACAACTCGTTAAAATCTGCTCAGCTGTTTAGACTACATACAACAGAATTAACATACATAGAGACCCCCATATTTAAGCAAAAACATAAATACACTAAACTAATTAAGACAACATAAGCTTTTTCTTAAATGTATGCCAATATTTTATGTATTTTTTATTACATAAATATCCAATTTCACAAAAAATGTAAAGCAGGTCACACATTTATTTAGTCTATAAATATGAATGGTTTATTTTTATTGTAAAGCCCACTTCACACGTCCAGTTTTACGTTTCATGTATATAAATCAATGAATTAAGAAAGGTTTTCTCGGTAATGTGCTGTGACAAAATAATCACAGCACATTCGTTGAATAGAAATTCAACTGACTTGAGTTGTCCTTGATTCTAGAAAAAAATTAAAAATATCGTTAACGTCTGGTAATTTTTTTCATGACTAAGAAAGACTTATTGCGTACAAGATATTTAGGATTGTATTGGAGATGAGCCAGATAGTTTACAGCTTTTTCATAACTAGCGCTATAATAAAACTCTTTCGTTGTGGGTTATTGAAATTCCCATTAAGCTTTATGGAGGCCATATAAATGCCAGCGACCTATTTAACACGAATTTGCTTACATTTATTAGCTATGATTAAATTATCTAATATGTTAGGATCATGTTAACGTGTAGTTATTTCAATTATAATGTACTAACTTTCGTCCTTGACTCCGTCTACGTGGAATTAAAAAAACAAAAGTTAGTATCATATGTGTTCTTCCAGACTATCCTCTACATCTATACCAAATTTCATCGAACTCCGTTCAGCCGTTTAGGCTACAAACTCTAACAAACATCCATCCATTCAAGTAATTTTCCTAAAGTTTAATTTTTACTGTCTGACACGTTCCTCCGTTCGCACAATTAGAAATTGAAGATGGAATAGTTGTTACTTTATTCTAAAAAGTATTTAATATTTACTACATTTAATTGTACTCGTATTCTTATAATAAGACGTCTTATTAGACAGCCGACTGAGTTTAATTAGAAGCCAATTTACTCGCTCGCTCACTTAAATCTAAATGTTTGGAGTATTTCTAAATATGTTTATAAAATCTTTTGTAAACTTTAATTGCGTACTTCAAGATTAAGTAATAATTGAATTTGTTTGATTTATAAATAACTAGCTTTTGCCTGCGACCCCGTCTGCGTGGGATTGAAAAAAAACTAAGTATGTGTTCTTTCAGTCTATCCTCTACATATATACCAAATTTCATCGAAATCCGTTTAGCAATTTAGACTACAAACTATAACATACATCCATCCATCTAAACTTTCGCAGTTATTATTATATATTCGTAGTAAATAACTTGTAAACAAAAGATTAATTTTGGAATGTACAAAAAATTCCAAGTTAAATATGTACATCAGTATATTCACAGTGAAACCATGTCGCATTTTATTAAGCCATTTTACGTGACATTCGCCGCTCCAGCGGAGCGTAGCTTTCCAGACGTCAATTTAATGCATGCTAGTATTTATAAGTGTGGCCCTACACTAACGCAGGGGAAGGTGAAATAATGAGGTGACTTGAGCGCTGGCACCATTAACCCATTTCGTATTATGCATTTTCATACAGATATATGTTAATTTTAGTTTAAATATATAGATAACTAGCTTTCGCCCGCGACTCCGTCCGCGTGGAATTAATAAAAAAAATGTGGGTAGCCTATGTGTTCTTCCAGACTATCCTCTCGAAATTTCATCAAGATCCGTTCAGCCGATTAGGCTACAAACTCTAACAAACATCCATTCATCTAAACTTTCGCATTTATAATATTAGTAAGATTAGTAAGATTTAGCTGAACAGATATTCAGATCCATGGTAATAAAATAAACATTATAAAAGCAGAAACAAAACATCATGATCATCTTCCCTTCCTTATCCTACTCCTATAGGGACGCAGGTTTTCGTCATCCATGCTAATCTATCTTCCGTCATATCAATCGTTACTCCCTTCTTGATCATGTCACCTTTCACGCAATCCATCCATCTCTTTCTAGAAGAAAAAACAAGAAAACATTCCAAAAATATCATTGTAATACTTAAATGAGTTTATACAGATGAGATTAGAAAGCTAGTTGTTGTATTGACCTACATGTAGTGTGTACACGAAATGTAGTGTGTTGATTTCGGGTAGTGTATTGACTACGGGTAGTGTAAACTACCCGTAGTGGTCTCCTCTGTCTGGTTCACGTGAGGTAGTCGAATTTCTGCAGCCGAGCGAAAAGAATGAGCGATAATAATTTTTATAACTACAGTATTAAACCGTCAACTTATGCTTGTATCAAAAATGTTTTATTCTGATTATTATTCTAACAGATGTTATTCCAAAATTTTAAAAAAAAACGTTCTACGTTTTGCCTGAGATAGAACGAAATGTAGAGTAAATTTTTATCCGTGTATTCTAGAATTAAGGCGTACGACTAATTTGTTATCTTCGAACTACCCTGTAATTTTCAATTATGCCTCAAGCCCGGAGCTTTTAGGAAATTAATCTAATTCAAATCAAATTCAGCGAAACATTTGGTCTTTTAATTCGTGCAAAGTCGGGACCTGTCGACTTGAAATTCATACGCATCAATGAATTTCATTTAAAATGTTAAATTAGAGGCTCTGATTCCGCCGACATTACTTTCATTCGTGTTTTAATGAATGAGGAACAATTATAAATTCTAAATATAGTCTGTCAGGTTTATTGGTTTTAATTAATAATTCACATATGTCTTTATTCCTTATTTAGTAATATATTAGTATATAATATATTATACATGATTTGTATAACATTTATATTTCACTTGCTGTTCCCATGCGTCTTCATCCGCATAAAATTATGAAAATTTTATTTTAATGTTTACATGTGTCAAATTATCAATTGCAAATGTCAAAATGACATGACATGATGACAAACCATGGCAACCTTGCTTCCTTGATGTTGGCAGCAACTTATGGTCTCTTTCTCACATTACGGTTTTATCCAAAATATTTACCCCCTAAAATTAATAGCGTGAAAATATATAGCCTAAAGCGTGACGTAAGTGTAGGGCTTTTTATTAAAAAAAGAATTATTTAAAAATATGCTGTAATTGCTGACATTTTAGGCAACAAAGAAGTGTGTGTTTACACTTTATTATAATAGTATAGAGTATAAATAAAGCACCACCGGCTGCGGAATCCGATGACAAGCTAAATTAATTATTATTATTACTCTGTTGTAGTTCATCTATTTTCACATACTATCTTTTTAAACACTAAATAAATTAACGGAATCCATTAGTAGACCTTAAATAAGAAATCATTTCAAACAAGTGATAATAATATAAAAATGTATGTATGTATCGAATAGTCTCACTTCTACAACAAACATAATAATGTTTCAGCGCAATTAAACATGTTTCTGATACTTGTGGGTTTAGCTTTGAAACTAACTACACCAAAACTAGTTCTCAAGTTAATAAAGTCTTATTTGATATCAGAGCCGATAACTTGTACACAACAATGTAATTAAAGCACGAATAGTCGAATGTTTAAAGGGGCGATTCCAAGAAACGCGACAGACTGCAGATTCCGACTGTCGCGTGGTGATTGCAGTCATATATTTTGGGAACACAGAGGTGGTCAACGACGCCCATGAACATCCGCAACAGCAGAGGAACTACAGATGCGTTTCCGGCCTTTGAAATTGTAGGTTATATATATCGTAAGTATCAAACAAATGAGTACTAAAAATAATGAAGTCTGCGTTGCCGCATGCCGTCCCTGCTAGTCGCTGCTGTTTTAAACGTTGTTCGGAAACCCACCTTTACCTTTACGATCTTGAGGTCGTAGTGCCTAATCTGTCATTGTATTATTATCGTGAAACAAATTGTATTATAAATTATTTTCTACGCCAAACGTAATGAATTGTATGTGTAATCAATTTGAACTCGATTTTACATTTTATGCCACAATGGAATAAATAATAGACAGATTTTTAATAAATCAATTTTGTTTGTGTCGGCGTCATAAATTAATTAAGAGTGGTTTTTACTTTATTTGTATAGCATTGAACTTTTCATTTCCGAGAATAAATAAATTACTTGTTGCGATATGTTAAAATTAAATATCAATTTTATGTTTTTGCATATTTAATTTTACTTTACGTATTTTCATAAAGCGAATAAAACTTAATCTATATTTTTATTTTACAGAAAAAGAATTGATTGTTTGCATTGAATAGGCTCCGAAACTATTGAATTGATTTCAAAAATTCTTTCACTATTAGAAAGCTACACTGTCACTGAGTAATCTTACTAATATAAATGAGAAAGTGTCGATCATGTGTGTTAAATCGTAAAATGGCTAAACGGATCTCTATTAAATTTGCCATAGATAGCAATGTCTGGAAGGACAGATAGGCTACTTAGCATTTTCACGTGGACGGAGTCTCGGGCGAAGGCTAGTAGGAAATAGCCTAAAATTTTACTACAACGGGAAGGGTAGAGATGATTCTTTGCCACCCATGGTAGGTTGAGACAGATCATTAATTTGGATACATATCTCCAGCTCACTATACGACCCCACTGAGGGGCTCGGAGCCTACCCTACATAGGGTGACGAGGCCATAGTCAACCAGGCTGGCCCAGTGCGGGTTGGTTGTCTTCACACATATCTTTGAATGATGTTTTCCTTCACCGTGAGAAAGTCTGGTAAATTATGTTTGTATGAAAATTCGAACAATCGAAAATCACATTGGTACATGGCGGGATTCGAACCCAAAGACTTGTAAATTACAAGTCAAGTGCTTAAACCACTGAGCCACCGACACTCTTAATTTGGATACTCGGATGTTATAAATTTGCAATATTTTTATTTTGACTTAATTCAGTATGTTAATATTGCTTTCCTTGTAACCGTTGTAAAAACGTAAACAAGATTAAATCGTCGTGCGACCAAAATGAAAATTCTTGATGGAAGCCGTAAATTATGAAGCGTACAAAATGAACTCCTAAAGATTGTGAAATTACGAAGCGGTGAAGCAAAAAATTACAAAATACGATACTTGCGAACCTAAATTTATTCCATGAAACTGAAATTTTGGACATGTATAAAATGTCGTAGATAGTACCAATTTTTTGGTACGAAAGTTATAGCTAATTAAAATCATATAGTTACTTAGTTAAAAGGACGCGGACAGCAAGTTCGTTATTATGATTTAAAAAGGATTTTTAAAAATGCTTTTTAAATCATCAATCAAATCAAATCAATAAATAAGCGCCAATAGCCTAATGGTTTGGGGTACGGTCTATCGATATTGCGGTCGAGGGTTCGATTCCCGCCATTCGACTATTGTCATGAACCATATCCTAGCACAAGTCTAGAGCTTAGTTGGAATGGTTAAAGGAAATATTAGTAAATTAACAACAATCTACTAATATTTTCATTATAAAAAATGATTACTACAACTAAAAGAATATGTACTTAAAGTAAATTAGTATTGCCTTATAAGAATTAGCTGCTTCTGAGAGTTAGCCCTAATTCAAAAGGGCTAAATACTACAACGAAACTTTAATCTTAACTATAACTTCGCTTCATAAGTGCTGCTTACAATCAGATAGGCGTTAATTTTTTAAAGGACTTCGGAATTTAATAGTGCGCGCCCAGCGAACAGATCTAAGCTTTTGAATAATTAAAATCAACGTTGGGAAAACAGTTCGCTGCCTAAGTAAACTAATGTTCTGAATCGGAATAACATTTGAAAATAAATAGTCAGAAATTGATTTAACATGTTAATTTAGGAGAAGTTATTACAGTATCCATTTGTAAAATGACCCAACAATATGGTATTCTTTTCGCATGTAAGAGCGTGCCTGAAACTAAACTACCGCACAAATGTTTAGTCTCTCTTTAAATCCTATGAGCTTATATGGTGCGCACATTACTCGATTTTTAGTTGTGCAACTAAACAGTTGAATCGGCTGCGAAACAAGCGACAATCGACAATCGCACAACAATAGTGCGGTAGTTTAGTCAAAGGTGTGCGCCCGATGTTAGCGTGACCTTATCATTTAAGGCGCTGTTATATATTTAAATGAAATTCAGCGGTTAATCACCCATCAAGGAGCGATCACTTTTACAATTTTTTAATCCACAAGTAAATCATTTTAAAACGACTCCTCCAGTTAATTGGATTTATCGTTAAAGCGATGAAATTGCCTAGTAAATATTCAAGTCAGCGACCACCGCAAGAAGCAACTTTTAGTACATTTTCTTGTAAGTTAAACAGTTAAAATATGAAAGTCTTTCATTCAAAGGACCGTGAATGATAACTGATAAGGGTATGATGGATGTTAAGCTCGGGACTCTCTTACATTAGGTATTTTTTTTATATCCCGCGTAGTACTATTTTTAGAATACACTCATTATATGAAAACATGAAGATATATTAAAAAGATTCTACGCTTTTACATGACTTTTTTTTCTGCTACTAACAAGATAGTTGCTATAAAATTTTAAAATCTTACTAATATTATAAATGCAAACGTTTAGATGAATGGATGTTTAGAGTTTGTCGTCTAAACTGCTGAATGGATATCAATGAAATTTGGCATAGACGTATAGTATAGTCTGGAAGAACACATAGGCTGCTTACTTTTTTTTTTTTTAATTTCACCCGGATAGTCACGAGCGAAAGCTAGTTATTTTAAATCAGTACTAAACTATTAATTAAATAAATGGAATATTTGTTCTACAAGTCATTTATCATCAACTCACTATAACTCCCCACTAAGGGACTCAAAACTTATCTTAAGTTAGTGGTTACTAGGCCGTAGTCAATCACGCTGGCCCACTGCAGGTTGATTTCACATATATCTTTGAATTTTTTCAAAAATATGTGCAGATTATAGGCCAAGTGCTTACCCTAAGCCACCGACCATCTTTTTACAAGTAGTACAACAAAAATGCCATTTCTAAAGTCCGAAAATCTTAAGAGGATTTTCTCCAATAAGATTTCTTATCTTAGAGAATTTTTTCAAAAATATGTGCAGATTATAGGCCAAGTGCTTACCCTAAGCCACCGACCATCTTTTTACAAGTAGTACAACAAAAATGCCATTTCTAAAGTCCGAAAATCTTAAGAGGATTTTCTCCAATAAGATTTCTTATCTTAGAGAATTTTTTCAAGAAGAATGTTTTCATCTTTAAGATTTAAAAAAGCTTGTGTTGAATTATTTTACGATAAATTAAGTCACTAAACATTTAATCTCACTGTAAACTTTATTTAAATCCACGTATAAGGTGACGAAAATGATGCAAAACTTTTAATAAATAATTTTTATGCATTAGTTGTATTGATATTTGTAGTAAATTGTTTTTAAAAATATCCTTTTTTACGTATAAGTTAGATATGAATTAGACACTTCGTTAGTACATTCATATTTTTTCCACTGTTGTGGCTTTTAGCTAGACGATCGCCTCGCAATCCGATATTCCGGCCGAATTTTGCTCTTTCGTTTTTCGTAGGCGCTTTTTTGAGCCGTGCATTGCCATGCATTCTGTACAATTCTGTGTAACTTCATTACCTATTGTCAATATAGAGTAAACTGTTTAATTTACAATGTGTCGTGATGGTCGGGCAATAGTTATAGAACACTTTTATTTGCTTAGATGTACAAATTTGGCAAATCATGATGAAATCTAAGACCGGCGTGACTTAGGCCAGAACGCATATACTGTAGACTGTAGGCTCGATACACACGGTGGAAACTGACGCCACATTACTTTATTGATTTCCCTTTGGGCAGGGGACTGGTGTCCATACTAGGGTGGCGCTCTGTGTGATGGATGTTACTAGAGACTAACATAGTAATGATTACAAATGTAATATTATTTTATTAAGAAATTTTAGTACATAATCTTACTACTAAATATATATTTTTATCTATGTCTTTTGCCATGTACGATTTCACATAGATGAAAAGTATTATAGTAAAACGAGTGTCTACACGGACTTTGCATGTAAGCACACTTCAACTGCTTAAACTCCTAGAACTATATTTTAGTCTTGAAGACTACCGAGTGCTTTTTGAAAGTTTTATGCAAGTTCGGAAGACTTCCGTTGTTTGAGATGATCCGCCAGTTTAAAAAGATCTTTCTTTAAGTTTAAAGAATGTATTTCTTTTAATTGTGTATTTTTAAAGATTTTATTAGTACAGATATATTTTAACGTACAGAAAATTTTGCTCTTTATTATTTTAAATATTAATAAAAATTTACACGCCAATATATTTGTTTTTATAACCCGGAATTTAAAAGTAAAGGTTAGTATAGCCAGCCAGTCGATTTTTTAATAAATTACACTGTTTAAAAATAATATTAAAAAGGTCTAAATACAGAAATGTCAGGCACGTTAAGGTATAGTACGGTTAATTTCGTGTTCATTTTGCTATTTAACGTAACATAAATAACATTGCAAGCCTGAGTTCTCTGCGTACCGCAATGAATTTACATTATGGATTTTGTGTTAAACAAAGCTTAAACTCAAACGTCGGCTGAAACTTGAAGCGTATTTGTCAAATTAACAATTTAATTAGTACAGCGCATGCCGCGTTGTTGTTATGAATCCATTATTGTTTTATTTGAGCTAGAAACACAATTCATCGTTCATTTCACGTATACATAAACTAATAACTTTCAATATACTTATATTTAGATCTACGCAATATAGATAAGCCTCTGGCAAGTCTTCCAAGGTCGCCCATTAGGATCAGAGACATCTATTGATTGAAAAAAGAAAAAAATATTTTATGTAGTGCCGATAAGTCGGCGTCAATAATTTTAATCTTGTCTACCTTGGAATTGTACTTATTATTGCTAGTTGAGCAAAGCTGTAACATAGCGATAGAATTTAAAAGGATATATGATATTTTATGCGTGCCCTTTCGATGCGTCTCCTCCACCGTCAAATTCACTTTCCCATCCAATCCTTTCCTTATAAGAATAGGGTGGAACGGGAAAGGGACTAAAATTGGGCCTCCGGCATCACACTCATTAGACGAAACGCGGAATTGCTCCCACATCACGCCTGTCTTCTGTGTGGTCGTGGTATTTCACCGGGCGAACCGACCCATTCGTGCAAAGATATTAAAGCGGGCTCTATCACTGTAAAAAATCCACTTATCACTAACACCATCAATTCTGAACTGATATAAGAAGCCGTGAAACTATCACAAACACTGACTGAATCCTTGTCGAGTATTTCTTAGATATATTTATGAGCTATTAGTAAGGATTTAACAGCTCACTTAATATTAGAAACGTTATAAATGTGTCGTTAAGAGATTTATAAAGCCCATTTGTCTTGTTTAGTGCGGTAGATTAAAGACGTAATACGTAGAATAAAGTCGATTAAACGGTATAGTAGTGTTTTGTAAACAGATTTATAGGCGTTTAATTAATTAGAAAAAAATATTTTTCCATCACTAAATGTGAAATAAAATAAATAAAAATAAATTCAATTCAAGAATATAGTCAAAAATCACCGATAATTTATTAATTTAAAATCTTAATATGTTTCTTTGTTTTTGATCCAAACTAAAACTAGAGCCTGTTATAAATAAAAAAAGTAATATGATTTAATTACCATGGCACCCATATTTCTTTGTTGCTATTGGGTTGTAGTTTTTGTCCTTTTCCCGCAAGGTGTTTTTTCCTATTTATTCACCCCTAGATTAAATAGCGTAATATTATATAGCCTATAGCGTGTCATAAGTGTAGGGCTTTAAATTAAAAAAGTAATTATTCAAAAATTGATTGTTGAAATTCTACTTAACAAAGAAGTGTATGTTTATGTTTCATTATATTAAAAAAAAATATCTCTTAATGACATCAATATTTTCAACCGAACAAATCTGATATGAGTCTGCGTGCAAACGCATACATTTCAATCTTGATTTCTCTGAACACGATCTGTTTGACAGGCAATGCAAAATATTACGGCGACGAGCATCGAGTAATTATAACGCCATCTATCTTGTACCGCGATGCCCTGACAATTCGAACAGATGGATCGTGATAACTTGTATATGTATTGTTGAAATATCGATTTATTTATATGGATTTTAGTTAAATTAAATGATCATCCTTGGCTAAGTAGCGTAGCTAAACGATAATTTGTAAAGTATTGTATGAAGAAACTAGCTTTCGCCCACGACTCCGTCCGCGTAGAATTAAAAAAAAACAAATGACTATCGTCTACATCTATACCAAATTTCATTGAAATCTGTTCAGCCGTTTAGGCTACAAACTCTAACAAACATCCATCCATCTAAACATACGCATTTATAATATTAGTATGATTAGTATGATTACTATTTTTTGTCAAAACGTGAAGGAAAACATCTAGATGCAACCTACACATATCGGCGAAGAAATTCAAAGACATGTGCGAAGTCAAGCAATCCGCAGTGGGCCAGTGTGGTTGACTAAGGCCTAGTCAACCCTAACGTACGGATGGTTCTGAGCCCCTCAGTGGGGACGTATTGTGAGCTGGTAATGAAGATTGGTCTATGTCGTAATGAGATAATTTTACAAGATTTTATTTCTTTGGTAACCGACTAGGTGTTGCAAAATAACATCGCTTAATATTTCGTTTTAAAACTATTTGAATGGAGCTTTATGTGTAACATGTTGCTATTTGTAAATGTTTTGTACTAAGCTGCTTTCTGAATACTTCCGTAACAATAGGATGCATTGCAGGGCCATGTCCCTTTAGAATTGACGTAGAATGTACACAATAGTGTGTCGTATGTTCTCAAAGCCGAACAAAGCTCCGAAACTCGCAACGCAATATTTATTTTATTTCTAATCTTTTAAAAACCGTTTTCGGAAATGTTCGTTCACTATTTTCAGGGCAAAAACGACGAAAAATTAGATTGTTCGTAAAATTGCGACAAGGCATATTAAAACTTGTTTTCGCTGTATATTATGTATTGAAATATGTAATTTAAAGATTACATAATCTTGTATTAATGTTAGTTTTCAAATCAAAGCATTTAGCAACGTGTACAAAACGCGAAGAGAAACAGTTTCAGCGAAACCATTTATTTTCAGTCACAAAGAAGCGTTTTAAAAGTTTTTCAGACGAGTGGGGGACGGGTTTGCAACAAGAAACAAGACTGTATTTCTTTGTGCGGGATGTTGAGTGTTTCTCGAGTCGACACTGACATGTTTAGGTTTACTATGAGAGCGCTGGGATGTATCTTTACTTTTTTTTATTCGTGCATTTTTAGGAAAACAGCGTAGGTTTAGTAAAACATTAACTTTATGCTATAAAATATAGTAAGACACTGCTTAGTTAAACATGTGTTTTAACTTATGAACCTCTGCTGATTGATTATGGACGTCAACGTGATATGTGTAGGGTTTAAGGAGGTTGATAGGTTTTTTAATTTACTTATTTCGACGTTTATATTTTGACATTCTTTTGAAATTAGATTAATTTCAATATAGAGAGAAAAGATGAACGACGAGTAAAAGATGTATTTTGAAGCGATTGTAAATATAAAAAGGAGTCAATCAACGAGTTTTTTTAATTACCACGGGTCACCCCTATATGCTTACTCGTAATATAAAAGTGTTTTCGAATGTTTAACCCAAATTGTTTAAAACACGGTCATAATTAAATCTTTTATTTACACTTTTTAGCAAGTAAACCGTGTACAGGCCTTTAGCATTAACTTAAGTACCATACTTGCAATATTATATCTTCCGTGATAGTTAATATCCGTTACTGGTTACGTTAATCATGTGTATATTTAGTTAATTCTCTCTGTTCACTAGGTAAAGGTAAGGATTATTGAAATAACATAATTAATATGTACATAATATTGTGTATTAATTAATAATCAATGTAAATGATTACTTCCTAGCCTGTGGTACTAAAACAAATAACTAATCTTACTAATATTATAAATGTGAAAGTTTAGATGGATGGATGGATGTTAGAGTTTGTAGCCGAAACGGCTGAACGGATTTCGATGAAATTTGGCATAGATGTAGAAGATAGTCTGGAGGAACACATAGGCTATTCACTTTTTTTTTCAATCTCACGCGGACAGAGTCGCGGGCGAAAGCTAGTTATAAATAATATATTCTCTAGTGAATTACCACATTAAATAATCAGCTTGAGAGTGACTAAGAAAAAGTAATAACTGGGCAATATCTACAAAGACCAATTACCCAATTTGAATGTGACATAAGTTGTAGGAATAATGTGGTAAGTGCTTAAAGCTTAGCTGCGGTAGACTTGGCTTAGGTTTATTGAATAATGAATACATATAAGTTCACTACTGGATTAGTCGTATGTCAGACAATCCGTATTTAAAACCTATCGGCTTTCCAGAGGCTAATACCAGAGGCGACTAGTATGTTTGTTTTCTATAGTTGTCATAAATGTAGACTAGGGTTGTAACGGAGGCCAGTTTAACGGAAGCGGATGCGGAGGTCAATAATAAAATATTAATTGCGATTTATTAAAGAAATAAAAACTAAAACTACATTAATTCAAAATAAAAATTGGTACATAATTACAAGATACAGTTTATTATGCAAATATAATGTATGACAATTATAGTTAGTTGACATATCACGCCCGCGCGGGCCGCATAAACGATACCTAATCGCCCCACTCGCGTTAAAGACGTAAACTAACCTCCGTTATAACTCCTCATAAGAAATAACGGAAGCGGAAGCGGATGCGGAGTTATCATTTCCTGCGGAAGTTCCGCACTTGCGGAAGCGGAGTTCCGTTACAACCCTAATGGGTATAAGCGGTAACTACAATTGGTATAAGCGTATAGAGTGTGTTCTGTGTTGGGCACAAGTGTAACATATTGGTTATGCACGCACAAAACAGCCTTTACTTCAGACTATCCCTGCTATGTATAGTTTGTACCAGATATCTTAGCCGCTCTGAAAATTGGGTCCCTGCGCAGAATACAATTTTATTGCAGGGTGTAGAGAGATGCAGGGAGAGCAATGCGCAGCGCACGTATGACCTTGGGCCGTCGAGATATTTTAAACGACGTACTAATATGTGTAAAGATGTGTGTGAAGTCAACCAACCCGTATTGGGACAGCGTGGTTGACTATAACGTAGTCACTGTAAAATAGAGCAACTTGTGACTTAGTAAACCTGAGATAAGGCTAGCGAATGGCTAAAACGTTGTACTCAGCTGGGATTAACTGACATGGAGTTATTTATTATTATAAAATACAAAGCGCGTGTCACGAACCTCTTGAGGGTTCCAGCAGTTTGAGTGTTTGAAATGGTATGTCTTTGTAGTGAGAAAGCACGCGGGTTAATATTTATGTTTAAACATATAGTTACAAGAAATATCAACATTCAAGTGAAATTTAACAAGCGTTTTTAAACAAAAGTTGCATGAAAAAGGTCGTCCGTTTGCATTCCCTAAGAGACAAATAGCTTACGATTGGAAGGATTAAATATTTAATAGTCGCTTTCTTGGACGCACAGAAAGAGAATATTTCCCCTTCCAATTCCACTTTTCCTCCCAACCTCAATCCAGCATGTAACAAATTTAAATTCTCTGTAATTTTACACTTTACAAACACAATTTAACTTTCAAACTTGCCCATTTTATACACTCTTTGCCTTACATGTGACCGGCTGTAATCATGCCCTAACCTAATTACCCTTGGACGCACGACCGCGGGACAGTTATGTGGCATTGGCAACACCGCTGCAGTCACGTGCCAAAAGTTAGTCACGTCGTAAAGTGTATGCTCCAGGCATAATAACACGTACTGCAACATCTGGCGGCATTAACGTGCATCTCTAATAGATTATATCGCGTCTCTACAGAATACTGAAGATGTAAAAGACTACTGGTATCCTAAAAGTTTTTTTTTATAGTATAAGGTGGCAAACGAGCGCGGCCGCCTGAGTTCACCGAGAAACCGTGGCGATCGCTGCCCATATAGTACATCCGCAATTGCAGATGCGTTGCCTACCCTTAAGCATCGGAGAAGAAGACGCAAAGATATTTCCCCTTTCTATGCGTCTCCTTCACCATCAAGTCCACTTTCCTTTCACATTAATTCCGTATAAGAAAATGGTGGGAAAGGAAAGGGACTAAAATTTGGCCTCCGGCACCACACTCATCAGATGAAACGCTGTATTGCTTCCACTTCACGCCTGTCTTCTGTGGATGTAGTATTACACGCGAGCAGGCCCATTCGTGCGAAGATGTTAAAGCGGGCTCTACCACTGTCAAACTACTACCAACCTAATTTTAAGAACGATTGGTATGTTTGAAAACACTAGCGTACGTCACTTGTTTATTCTGTTATTACTGCACAGAGTAGCTACTATTGAAATTAAATGCTCTTTAATTTTGCTAACTTTGAGACGTAATTTCGTTTCCCGTTAATACGTGGCATTAGGGTTGTCACATACAAAAAAAATAGTAAAGTAAAAGTTTGTTAAGTATACTTTAATACTAAGAGTTTATTCAAATCATACCGTATATATCAGAAAGTATAAAAAAGCTTTGTGTACAAGGGATTAACGCTAAGATGAGAAACGAATTCCACGAAATATTTTAAGACTCTTAAAAGGGACAAAACATCTTGTGAATGTTTTCATTACGAAAAAACTCTGCCTTTGATAAACAATATGGTATTGTTTGATCTTAGGTCGATTTTTAAAAGTCTTTTAAATCAAAAAGATTAAAGGAGAATCCTTCTTATATTGTTAGAGATGAGTGTAGAAAAACAATCAAATAGAAATAATGAATAAGTAATGTAGTATTGAAATAAGTAAAAATCAATTTGATTGCATTAACTGTGGCATTTATATTTGGCAAACACGATTTATTTGCCTTGCTTATAACTAAAATTCAAGTTATAAAATTTTAGTCTGTTTGTTCGCTAATTCCCGTTTATACCAGATTATCTCTGAAACGGTAGGTCTGGATTTTGATAGGACTTTTATTGGCAGATAGCTGATGTGTTCGAGAGTAGCATAGGAATATTTTTAATTCTGCACTGACGAAGTCACGGGCAATCATTAGCACTAATGTGAATTAGACTCTACTACTATAGAACTTCTTTAGCGACCATCTGCAACTCTGAACTGTCTCAATTAAACTTGAAAATGTATAAGAAGAAAGTTGATAGATAAAATTGAATATGATTACGCACTTGACAAGTTAATTGATCAATAATAACTAAGGTCAGTTTTGAATACAGGTCGTGGGAATAAATGAGGGGATAATTCAACTTGGAATATTTCCAAATAGAGCTTAGTTAGCGTCGTCGGAGTGGCTCAGTTCAAGTCTTTGACTAATGGTGTGACCGAGTGACTTTTAAGAAAAACAAGTCGGTATTTGAAAGGAAATTCAGTTTTTTTTGTAGATAGGTAACGTTCTTCTGACTTCTCTCGACCCCGTTTTATAAAAAGAAATTTCTTTTATAATTCATAACCTATTTTATGACCTTTAGAATGTATTCATATTTATTCAGATTATTTTAACATTCAAGACTTTTCAGATTGGATCACTTGATTACATTTTATATATTTAAAAGATGCTTTTTTTATAATCCTAGGAATAGAAAAGCTTTAACCACAGAGAGATATCTCAATTTTATGTTTTGTAGTATGTTCTATGTTAGTGGCTTTACTATGCAATTAGCTAATGATATTTTCAGTCATCAATTGGAATTTGAACATTCAACTAAATTAGTTTCGCTAAAGCATGAATGATTAAATTAATTGGTTATGGGATATTAATAGCTTTTGCTCCCGACATCGTCCGAGCGGAATTAAAAATAAATTACTAAGTTCATCCAGACCATCTTCTAAAATTCTACCAATCTTAATCGAGTTCGGTAAGACTTTTTGGAGATACGTTGTAACATACATCCATCTAGAATTTCACATTTTTAATAATAGTATATGTCAAGTAGGTAATTTCCTTATGTTAACCAATCAGCTTTACTATAAAATATGCCCAGATTTTAAAGTAAATCTCCGTCAAGTGAAGTACAATAAAGTTTTATTGTGTTTAATGTTTTAGACCATAAAGTAATCAAAAAGCATCATAACCAGCTCACTATACGTCCCCACCGAGGGGCTCGGAGCCTACCCTAAGATAGGGTGACTAGGCCATAGTCAACCACGCTTGCCAAGTGCGGGTTGGTTGACTTCACATATATCTTTGAATTTCTTCACCGATATGTGCAGGTTGCATCACGATGTTTTCCTTCACCGTAAGAACGTCGGGTAAATTATGTACATATGAAAATTCGAAAATCACATTGGTACATGGCGGCGGGATTCGAACCCAAGACCTGTAGATTACAAGTCAACCACTGAGCCACCGACGCTCTTCAAAAAGCATATAAAATTATTATTAAATCTTGCGTTGCTTCACATTTAATACAAGCATATTCATATTTCTTGTGTACAAACCTATTGTAACCGAGTCAACAACGGACAACTAAATGAAATCCTTTATACGAAACAAACTTGTGTCATCTTCTATTGTGAAAACTTGTTTGTATGGAAATTTCGACAATAATTTTAGCCTGATATATTGTTTCCTTTTAAAATTGTTTCTATAATTTATATTAGTGTTAGTTCTACTTTGTTTGTTTAACCAATGTATTTAGTTGTATAAATATTGATATGTTTTTGAGATGCAATACTGTAATTTGCAATTGAAATTACGTTGATCTACGCATAAGTAAATACGATTAACAAATCCATTTAACATATTAGCTTTCGCCCGCAACTCCGTCGGCGAAGAATTAAAAAAGAAGAAACAAAAGCATGTAGCCTATGTGTTCTTCAAGACTATGCTCTATATCTTTTTCCACCTCGTTTATCGTTTATCCAGCGATATTTGGGACGGTCAACTGGTTAACCATTCCCGTTCCAAGTATTCAAGTTTAATACTCAAAACATTACTTTCTTTCACTTAAAGTATATTCATCACCAGCTCACTATACGTCCCCACCGAGGGGCTCGGAGCCTACCCTAATAAGGGGTGACTAGGCCATAGTCAACCACGCTGGCCAAGAGCGGGTTGGTTGACTTCATACATATCTTTGAATTTCTTCGCCGATATGTGCAGGTTGCATCACGATGTTTTCCTTCACCGTAAGAACGTCGAGTAAAATATGTACATATGAAAATTCGAAAATCACATTGGTACATGGCGGGATTCGAACCCAAGACCTGTAGATTACAAGTCAAGTGCTTAAACCACTGAGCCACTGACTTAAAGTATATGCTGGTTTCAAATCTAGCGTTTCTTATTCTTTAATCTTTCTTTGATTTGCTACATTTAAATCTTTTACAAGGAAAATTGTATTCGCAGCTGTCGTATGCATATTACAAACGTTAATTATGCATCAAGGAATAAGTTTGACGACATCTGGTGTCTAACGCGCCTTTGAATTTATCCTTTAAGCCGCTTTTCAGAGCAAGAAGTGGTGTAAGAGGAAATTATTTACGATTATCGTTGGGATAACATAATTAAGGTAAAATGTTTACAAGGTACGATTCAATGTTACTCATTAAATTTACTGCACTGCTCTTAAAGTAATAGTAATGTCCAGCAACAGCTACAATTTATTTGCGTCTTTAACTTTATAAGCGACTTCTTTTGAAGCATTTCTTTGTCTTGGCTCTATGTTCAATAATTTTTCCAGTTTCTTGTCAGATATTAATTCTATATTAAAATTAAAAATATTTCTTACGCTAATTTCAATGGCCGTGGAAAGCTGCTTCGTTTCTTAACTGTATGTAAGAGCGAGACCTGAAACTAAATTATCGTATACTGTTTAGTCGCGCTTTGATTGCTATGAGCTTATATGGAGGTGCTCACACTACTCGATTTTTAGTTGTGCCACTAAACAGTTGAATTGGCTGCATAACAATCGACAATCGCACTGTTGTGCGATAGTTTAGTCAAATGTGCGCCCGCTCTGAGAATGATAGAAAGAACGTGTAAATTAACGTAAAATAAAATGGTTTTTAAATTAACTGATGGGATCCGATTCACTTTTTATAGTAAATTAACAATAAGTATGGATTTAATTCAATAAACAAAATATTACAAGTCAGGAAAATGTGTCGAGAGATTGTAGAATTCATTTTTTTAAACCGCTGCATTTTCTTTGGATAAGCTCCAAAATTTTGTGGACAAAATGTTCCATTAGCAGTTAGTATACATTACGAAGCTTATTATGTTTGCTGTAATTTGTCGAGAAAATCTACTTAAATATGAGAAGAAATTGTTTGTAAACGTTGTAGGTCAAAAAATTCTGAATATTACAATTAAAAGATTCAAAAAAATATTATAAAACTAAATTTTATTCAAGTCTTAATAAATTAGATTCTTTGATATGATTTGAAAAGATGGTCCTTAAGTTTCTCTTTAAGATTTGGAGCAGAAGTGGAATTAGACTATTCAAAGCGCCTAATTGAATAAAGTAGGACTTGAATTTGTTTAACTAAATATTATTTAAAATTATTTTCATGTGTTTCATAAATCTCTCTCATTTCTCTCTTCTTATCTCATTCGTTAACGTCTGCGATCTTTATTCTTGACGTTCTCTCATACAATCCCCACTTTGTAAGTCTGCTAGATGAATGGCATTATGCATTATGGGCTCAAGCATGCATTTTTACTCAATCCAATGCATGAAAAGTTCTAATCAATCGATTATTGATGTGGCCAGTGATGGTATTAAAATTTTCATATAAGTTTTGCTCGACTGATTCCTAAGTATTATAAGGATTATATTGAAGTATGTTCAAAGTATATTGGTTTATGTATCGAAACATTATATGAGCGAAACAGCCTTTTTATGTGAGGAAACCCGATCGCTATGTTATATGTCCTTGTTTATGTAGCAATAAATACAACTTTCAGTATGACCGTAAACGAAAGTTTTAGCTTTGATTTTATTCGTATTTATAAATATTTTATTACTCATCGGTATTACATTGTTTTTAATATTGTGATAGAATAATTTGAACAGTAAGCAATTACTAAAAACTTCTAAATGAGAATATGTATATCGTATTATAATATTTTCCAAACTAAACATGTGTAAGGAGACTTCTATAGAATGAATATGACAAAAATATTTATATTCATTCTAAAAGGAGATTTCTCGTATAACAAATAAACATTCGTTCGTGATCAATATTGTGAAGTGAAACGAGATTCGTGCATCACTTTAAAAAGCAATTTCGACTACATTTTATTACTTTAAACTTGGTTTGCGGTTTTTATGTTTATTGTTGGAAACTCTTGTTGTATTCAGTCTGGGAACAATCGTAATTATTCGTGAGATTGTGATAGTTGTGTTCACGGCAACATCTTATCGCGGTCTATTGTTATACAAGTTTTGAAAAATTTTTAAGCATTATTTCCCCTGTAGAATAATGTTTTCTTGTATTAGTTCGTTTTCCAAGTACTAATCATTTTGATGGTTTTTTTTTTTCAATTTTAAACAAAATATATTTTTGAAAATAACTTTTTGTTAAATGCCCAAAATTGTCCGTTATTTCATCTTGGGCCGACCGGGATATTTTTTCCCATTTGATCGATCGATTGTAGAGCCGATCGGCCCAACGGGAAAACCCTAAACTACTTATTGTTTCTTTAAAAGAAGACGAAAATGTTCTTACCTATTAGCTAAATATCTTGTGTTTTAACCCTCAAATTATTTATTTTACTTTTTTATCTTTTGCTCTTACATTCCAAAGACGTATTCTGAAATATTCATGTAATTTTACAATGGTCAAATACTGACTGATTTGCTAACAACATAACCTTACAATTGAATTTCAAATTACATTTAGAAACGGATAGATAATGGATGGAAAAGTATTCCGGGAGCGTCTTCATGAAATTAAGTTACATTCATATCGAATTCAGTAAATCCCGTGGGCCCGGCAATTCGCAATAAGCTGAGGCTTTAAAAGTTTAAATCGATTCACTTCTCCAAATGTTACTCATTTTATTGAAAAAGGTCCCTCGTTTATTCTTTCGTCGACAGCATTGTTTTAAGAATTTAATAAATGACGGTCACCATCTGTATTTTTATATTATCTGTCCCTGTGATTAATTAGATGAACTGTGTATAAATCTGCATATAGAAACCTTCTTATTAATATAATGCGTTGGATTTTTTTTGTTTGTTAAGCTAGTGCTTGACCACGATCCCACCTGAAGGAAGTGACGATGCAGTCGAAAGATGGTACGCGATTTCAAAAATTCTTGCACCATTAAAAAGCTATGTTATCCTGAGCTTAGTAGCATAGGCTTATATCTTTACTGTTTTTTTTAATTACACGTGGATGAAGTTGCGAGCAATAGTGTTTAAATAATTTATAGCCTGCTGATATAAATTTGACCTAATATTTTGATACAACTGTGATATATATCCGATAATTTGATTCCATCAAAATTAAATTTAGATTAGGCAATTTCATTGTATAATTTTGATGCGCTACTGAAATGTATCCTGAAATACAGCTGAAAATGTGAATATTCCTCCAGAAAACACAATCCGTTTATTTATTTGTGTGATAATGTATGATTACGAGCATACTAAAGAAACATGTCGAGAAAATTTCTCTATAAATTCATGGATAGAGGCATTTCCATCCCTTTCTGTACAATGATACCGTGAAGATTGAATTTCTGTTCCACATGATTTACTATACACAAGTAAAGGGACTATTCCCGACTTCAAATATAACCTATAAACGATATTTTCACTAGACTTGTGATAAATTTACATCCTATATTAAAAGCATTTATCTCTCTTTCCCTTGTATGTATATCTATACATATAATAAAATTGGAGTGTCTGTTTGTAATATCAAAAGAAAAATTCCAGATTTCGGGAAAATGTAGTATTTGCGTTGCTGATAACGAAAATCGCATTTAATTTTTTTTTTGTCTGTTTGTAATATCAAAAGAAAAATTCCAGATTTCGGGAAAATGTAGTATTTGCGTTGCTGATAACGAAAATCGCATTTAATTTTTTTTTGTTTGTTAAGCTAGTGCTTGACCACGATCCCACCTGAAGGAAGTGACGATGCAGTCGAAAGATGGTACGCGATTTCAAAAATTCTTGCACCATTAAAAAGCTATGTTATCCTGAGCTTAGTAGCATAGGCTATATCTTTACTATTTTTTTTTAATTCCGCGCGGTCGAAGTTGCGGGCGAAAGCTAGTAGGTTAATAAGTTCGAAGTTATGATTTCTCCAGCTTCTCGAATACTATTAAAGTTGGATTCAGGAAATAGCTATGGGTAAATTATATAGTGGCAATATAAACTACCATTTGTTGCTTTAACAAATGGTCCTTTGTTGCATCCGGTATTGTATAGTAATTTATGATATAGTTTGGTGATATTTTATACGTTGTGATAAATTTACATCCTATATTAAAAGCATTTATCTCTCTTTCCCTTGTATGTATATCTATACATATAATAATAAAAATATTAAAACACTTTTTTTACCCGTAAGCTAAACCTCGTTTCAATTAAGGAAAGGAAATAAAACTTGTCTTAACTTGCGATATGTATGTATGTAGTGACAAAGCAATTGAATATTTTGAAGTTCGAAAACTCACATCAAACTAATACAAATATCATTAAGGTTTACTTATATTTATGTATTTACATAGATAAGTATATATCATATAATAATAAAAATCTTACTAATATTATAAATGCGAAAGTTACGATGGATGGATGGGTGTTTGTTAGAGTTTGTAGCCTAAACGGTAGAACGAATTTCGATGAAATTTGGCATAGATGTAGAGCATAGTCTGGAAGAACACATAGGCTTGCATTTGTTTTTTTTTAATTCCGCGCGGTCGGAGTCGCGGGCGAAAGCTAGTAGGTTAATAAGTTCGAAGTTATGATTTCTCCAGCTTCTCGAATACTATTAAAGTTGGATTCAGGAAATAGCTATGAGTAAATTATATAGTGGCAATATAAACTACCATTTGTTGCTTTAACAAATGGTCCTTTGTTACATCCGGTATTGTATGGTAATTTATGATATAGTTTGGTGATATTTTATACGTTGTGATAAATTTACATCCTATATTAAAAGCATTTATCTCTCTTTCCCTTGTATGTATATCTATACATATAATAAAATTGGAGTGTCTGTTTGTAATATCAAAAGAAAAATTCCAGATTTCGGGAAAATGTAGTATTTGCGTTGCTGATAACGAAAATCGCATTTAATTTTTTTTTGTCTGTTCGTCTGTTATCTCCGAAACGGCTAGGCCGATTTCGACTGGACTTTCACTGAAGGATAGCTGACATATACGGGCATATTTTTTATCTTAATATTGCGTGGACGAAGTCGTCGGGAACTAGTTTAAAATGAATAACTATTTTAAAAGAAACATTTATATTTACGCTATTTTGTTACAAACGTATACTTATTTCTACAGCTAAGATATTGAGTAGTAATATAATCTAGTAATTATGTAGCATAAAAGAAAATAAAAATATAAAATGGAATTATTACTATGTGTACAGAATTATGGCATTAAATCAAATAACAGACACATTCCCGCTAATAATACGGTTTGCTTGCAAAGCTAGTAATTTAGTGTTTTATTGCATCAAGAATACACGTAAACGTACACTTGAAGTAAAACTGAAGGAAGCAATATTTATTATAATCATACTAATATTATAAATGCGAAAGTTTAGATGGATGGATGGATGGATGGATGGATGTTTGTTAGAGTTTGTAGTCTAAACGGCTGAACGGATTTCGATGAAATTTGGTATAGACATAGAGGATAGTCTGGAAGAACACATAGGCTACTCACTTTTGTTTTTTTTAATTCCACGCGGACGGAGTCGCGGGCGAAAGCTAGTTACTTAATAATGATACGGCTTTTTGAAATAAAAGAATTGATAACACAGTATAAATAAAAAAAATAAGGTGGAGTCATTCCAGTAGCTGGCATACTTGCATGCGAGTTACTCAGTTTTACTGGCATATGTATTTCCGCCCTAATGTTACAATATACAAATATAATTTTGTTGTGTGTATTTAATAGTTTGATGCGTTTGATAAAATTCTTACGGTGAAGGAAAACATCGTGATGCAACCTGCACATATCCTTGAAGAAATTCAAAGTTATGTGTGAAGTCAACCAATCCGCACTGGGCCAGCGTGGTTGACTATGGCCTAGTCACCCCTTATTAAGGTAGGCTCCGAGCCCCTCGGTGGGGACGTATAGTGAGCTGGTGATGATGATGATGATGATAAAATAATAAATATGTAAATCAGAATTTTGTTGCTGCAGCTGGTCAGTTGTCTTCTAATTTAGTTTTTTAGTGACTACCCGAGTACTTGACAATAATCCCTAAAGTTATATAGCGTTGTGGTCTCTACAGATTTCTAATTTATAGGCTATGAATTTGACGTGTATTGCAATTAACATATCGACCCTATTTAATTTTGACAAGAGGTTAATTTGATAAGGGTCGTTTGGATACAATTTCAATACATATATCATATACACTATATTTTAAATAAATTCTACTATCTTATTATGAATATGTAACACATAATATAGCAAATAGACATTGTAGGTAAAAACTTAGAAATTATTTCTAATTATATTGGAGTTATTTTGAAAAAACTAGACGCTTTTTATAGATGTGTGTTACTAGCTTTAGCCCGCGACTCCGTCCGCGTAGAGTTAAAAAACAAAAGTAAGTCGCCTATGTTTTCTGCCAGACTATCCTCTACATCTATGCCAAATTTCATTGAGATCTGTTCAGCAGTTTAGGCTACAAACTCTAACAAACAATCATCCACCTAAACTTTCATATTTATAATATTAGTATGATTTGGTACATTATACTTATGTGTATACAAAAATAGGTACTTTTCTGAAAATATACTTACATATAAAATTTAATAAACTCATACATGATCTAGAAAATCGAGTAGAGATTACGAATTTCAATTTAGCCCGGACACTTTGATACTTTTTTGCTTGTTTCACATCGAAACATCTACACGTAAACGAGCGACGGATTCGATTAACCTTATTGTGACCTTACTTTAGTTTATTAGTATTCTGATCGATATGAGTACGTACAAGAGCTTCGTCTTCTGCTACACTACTGCGAAAGCGAAACGAAAGCGAATCGAAATTTAATACGAATCTTACAGCTAATTACTTATTAGCAGATAAGTTAGTGCGATAAAAAATTGAAGCATTCCTTCCTATCCATTGAATCGTTTTTATGTCTTGCGCGATATAGTTGGCTTCAGTTTCGTTACACTTTATGGCAGTGTTATCATCATCATCATCATCATCACCAGCTCACTATATGTCCCCACCGAGGGGCTCAGAGCCTACCCAAAGTTAGGGTGACTAGGCCATAGTCAACTACGCTAGGCCATTGCGGGCTGGTTGACTTCACACATCTTTGAATTTCTTCGCCAATATGTGCAGGTTGCATCACGATGTTTTCCTTCACCGTAAGAACGTCTGGTAAATTATTATATGTACATATGTAAATTCGAAAAATCGAAAATCACATTGGTTCACGGTGTGCTTTAGTCTTATGTGGTTAGGTATTCGTAAAGGATTGCGTGATTTATTAGGTTTATAAAAATTATTAAATGTTGCCACCAGACATGATTACCTTATTTTTTATTAACAACCGTAAACATTTAAAAACTTAATTCATCGCCAAAACAAATTTGACGAGTGTTCGAGTCCTTTCAACTTAATATTACGAATTTTATGATCACGTTCGGGTCGAAGGGATTTCGTTTATAAACCTTTAATGAAAATCGCTCTTCTTTGTGTACTTTTTAATTTTGTTTAATACCTTAATATAACGGATTTTTGAAGTAACAGGGGACACCAAATCCTTTTAACTTGGGACTTTTTTGATATCGTTTTTTGTTTAAATAAAGGTCATTTTTGACCAAGTTCCCAAAAGAAGGAGGTCGGTGTCAGTCAATGTAGATTCATTACTATACGTTCAATTGTCAATGTTATGGTGAAAATGTAGAAAGCCCTACGTAGAAATATCACTGCATACCTCGGCTGACACCGACATCAAAGTAATAATAATTGTAAAGTATAGACATAACAGCTAGAATAAGGGAGGTTTACTATTTTCAAGGAATTATTTCGTTACTTTTCAGTGTATAGTTTTTTTTATAATTATATTTTATTTGGAAGTCGGTTTTGTTTTTATTTTGTTCATTATGAAGCGTTTCTTGTATCATTTACGAACGGTGTGATATGTAGTTGTATATTTTCTTTCCATACACAATCAATCATACTAATCATACTTCATACTAATATTATAAATGCGAAAGTTTAGATGGATGGATGGATGTTTGTTAGAGTTTGCAGCCTAAACGGCTGAACGGATTACGATGAAATTTGGTATAGATGTAGAGAATAGTCGGGAAGAACACATAGGCTATTCACTTTTGTTTTTTTTATAATTATATTTTATTTGGAAGTCGGTTTTGTTTTTATTTTGTTCATTATAAAGCGTTTCTTGTATCATTTACCAACGATGTGATATGTAGTTGTATATTTTCTTTCCATACACAATCACGAAAGTTTAGATGGATGGATGGATGGATGGATGGATGGATGGATGGATGGATGGATGGATGGATGGATGGATGGATGGATGGATGGATGGATGGATGGATGGATGGATGGATGGATGGATGGATGGATGGATGGATGGATGGATGGATGGATGGATGGATGGATGGATGGATAGATGGATGGATGGATGGATGGATGGATGGATGGATGGATGGATGGATGGATGGATGGATGGATGGATGGATGGATGGATGGATGGATGGATGGATGGATGGATGGATGGATGGATGGATGGATGGATGGATGGATGGATGGATGGATGGATGGATGGATGGATGGATGGATGGATGGATGGATGGATGGATGGATGGATGGATGGATAGATGGATGGATGTTTGTTAGAGTTTGTAGCCTAAACGGCTAAACGGATTTCGATGAAATTTGGTATAGATGTAGAGAATAGTCTGGAAGAACACATAGGCTATTCACTTTTGTTTTTTTTAATGGCAGAAATATACTATTATATGTTTAAATACAAGAATATGTTTTGATCTCATAGGTTTTGTTAACATGAATACGTCTTTTAGATTAATTTAATGTGTTTTTTTTTTTTTTTTTTAATGGCAGAAATATACTATTATATGTTTAAATACAAGAATATGTTTTGATCTCATAGGTTTTGTTAACATGAATACGTCTTTAAATTATTTAAACTTTCGTGAGACATTTTTATAACTAATTATTTTACGGCTCTTACTCACGTTTACTTTTTCTTCGGTGACGGCACCGACAGTTTCAGACCCTGCGGGGGTCCTTCTTAAAGTAAACGTGAGTAAGAGCCGTAAAATAATTAGTTATGAATACGTCTTTTAGATTAATTTAATGTGTTTTTTTTTTTTTTTATGGAAGAAATATACTATGTTTAAATACAAGAATATGTTTTGATCTCATAGGTTTTGTTAACATGAATTCGTCTTTAAATTATTTAAACTTTCGTGAGACATTTTTATAACTAATTATTTTACGGCTCTTACTCACGTTTACTTTTTCTTCGGTGACGGCACCGACCAGTTTCGGACCCTGCGGGGGTCCTTCTTAAAGTAAACGTGAGTAAGAGCCGTAAAATAATTAGTTATGAATACGTCTTTTAGATTAATTTAATGTGTTTTTTTTTTCTTTTAAATATCTTTGACAATTTCCTTTTATAAGTGTAAGTATTACTGTGTCATGTAGAGATAAGTAGGTTCTTAGATCAATAGAATAGAAATATAGTTTGAGAAGTATTTGAAAAGATAAAAATTGCTATAATTATGCCACGTTTTATGCCAAACACGAAGGAAAAAGCATTATCTTGAATTTGATGGGATCCATTTGCATCGATCGGAGCAGGGTTCAGGCGATTGCCTGAGCATTAAATTCTAGAGCTCCCTCTCGATTTGAAGGATAATATTTTTATAGTATGAAATGAGAGTAAAATTTGTGTTTTATTCGAATTTTATTTTAAGATATTTTTTTTTAAACTTTCGTGAGACATTTTTATAACTAATTATTTTACGGCTCTTACTCACGTTTACTTTTTCTTCGGTGACGGCACCGACAGTTTCAGACCCTGCGGGGGTCCTTCTTAAAGTAAACGTGAGTAAGAGCCGTAAAATAATTAGTTATGAATACGTCTTTTAGATTAATTTAATGTGTTTTTTTTTTTTTAATTCCACGCGGACGGAGTCGCGGGCGACAGCTAGTTATTAATATTATAAATGCGAAAGTTTAGATGGATGGATGGATGGATGGATGGATGGATGGATGGATGGATGGATGGATGGATGGATGGATGGATGGATGGATGGATGGATGGATGGATGGATGGATGGATGGATGGATGGATGGATGGATGGATGGATGGATGGATGGATGGATGGATGGATGGATGGATGGATGGATGGATGGATGGATGGATGGATGGATGGATGGATGGATGGATGGATGGATGGATGGATGGATGGATGGATGGATGGATGGATGGATGGATGGATGGATGGATGGATGGATGGATGGATGGATGGATGGATGGATGGATGGATGGATGGATGGATGGATGGATGGATGGATGGATGGATGGATGGATGGATGGATGGATGGATGGATGGATGGATGGATGGATGGATGGATGGATGGATGGATGGATGGATGGATGGATGGATGGATGGATGGATGGATGGATGGATGGATGGATGGATGGATGGATGGATGGATGGATGGATGGATGGATGGATGGATGGATGGATGGATGGATGGATGGATGGATGGATGGATGGATGGATGGATGGATGGATGGATGGATGGATGGATGGATGGATGGATGGATGGATGGATGGATGTTTGTTAATCTCGATGAAATATAGTTTGAGAAGTATTTGAAAAGATAAAAATTGCTATAATTATGCCACGTTTTATGCCAAACACGAAGGAAAAAGCATTATCTTGAATTTGATGGGATCCATTTGCATCGATCGGAGCAGGGTTCAGGCGATTGCCTGAGCATTAAATTCTAGAGCTCCCTCTCGATTTGAAGGATAATATTTTTATAGTATGAAATGAGAGTAAAATTTGTGTTTTATTCGAATTTTATGTTAAGACATTTTTAAACAATTCATCTTGCAGAAATAAACCTATTTGTAAGACACGTTTGTATCGTTTTAATTTTCTTCTAGCACTACACGGCCGAATTCTGAATCGACATTTAAATAAGTAAAAGCGTATTAAATCATAAGACTACGATTCAAATCCGACCTATTAACATTTTAACGTATGTCAGATTGTAAGCAACGTTTAAGAAGCGAAGTGTTTAAGAGTCGATTAAAATGGTTTAAAGTTTTTACAATACAAATACTAGTGATGAGGGGATATAAATAAATATTCGTCCAAATAGAAAGAAATAGTTCAAATCATCATAAACCAACAAATTCTTTCGATTCGCTTGATTCAATGATCGTTTGGGAAAACGTAGCGTCTCTTTGTAGTTTTTTTCATGCAGCAAAAAGTGTTTTGTGGAAATGTTTGGAATTTTTCCAGTTGTTGAGTTTAGCTATCGACCAATACGTATCCATTTTTTTTAAATACTAGTACAACGTACCACAAATAAAACAAGATACCCAAGTGACTAAAATGAAAGTAACAAATTGTGATATTTCCCGTTTATGGTGTGATTCATCTTTTGATAATATTTTTTTAAATTAAGTAGTAACTTATCTAGGGGGTAAGTCAAATAATAGCTCAACATAGAAAGACCATTACATCTCATCTTACTTCTTACTATAATAGTATTATAAATGTGTATTAGATGGATGGATGTTTGTTAATCTCGATGAAATTTGGCATAGAAGTAGAGGATAGTCTGGAAGAACACATAGGCTACTTACTATTGTTTTTTTAAATTCCATACAGACGTAGTCGCATGCGAAAGCTAGTACAAACATAAATAAAACAAACAAAAGCGTTAACCATCATTGTAGATAAAAAGTTTAAAATACACTCCTGATACAACCTGACGTTACGTTCGTTTAGGCGCATTTATTCCGATCACGTCTCCGGCACGATCCAACTTTTGGCAGACGACGTTACCGTCATTATTCCATTGCTATACGATTACTGACTTTACTCGTATATCATTTTGACAGAGTAGTTAGCAATTTAATTGTAAAACGCATATGAATATGTACAGTGTAAAAGCATTAAAAATAAAATTAAGTGTTATAGAAACATTTTATTTTATTATTACTTACTAGCTTTCGCCCGTGACTCCGTCCGCGTTGAGTTAAAATAAAAACAAAAGTGAGTAGCCTATGTGTTCTTCCAGACTATCCAAATCTATGCCAAATTTCATCGACATCCGTTCAGCGGTTTAGGCTACAAACTCTAACAAACATCCATCCATCTGAACTTTCGCATTTATAATATTTATTACTTATTAACTCTTAACTATATTACAAAAAGAGTTCGTCGTTTAATGTGATTGTTGTACAAAACTTATTATGCATTTTTAAGTTTAAAGTAATTATACTCGTAAATGGTAATCATATTAAACACGTGGAAGGAAACTTTCAAAAACTCATGGTCTACCCTCGAATGCTTGGAAGGTTGCGTTGAAAATGAATTTTAAAAACAATTTCGCGCTATTTTAAATATTTCATTACTAGCTTTCGCCCGCGACTCCGTTCGCGTGGAATTAAAAAAGTTACTAACCTATGTACTCTGCCAGACTATCTTCTACATCTATGCCAAAATCGAGACCAGTTCAGTAATTTAGGTTACTCCAATAAACAGCTATCCATCTAAACTTTCGCATTTATAATGTTAGTAAGAATTAGTAAGATTATAATCTATCATGAACCTTAAGAATCTCAATTGTATAGGATTAAATGTTCTGCAAATTAATTAACAGATGTTTCAAGAGAGATCTAGTGTGACAACTAGACATTGCGACGTGGCTTGCATTGCGGACGATCGTTAAATCTGTTCCTTTGATGTAAACTCTACTGCATTGCTTTACTACAAATAAAAGCTTGAACTCTATATGTTTGGACAAGAATAAATCTATCTATGATTTTGATGTTGTGTAACTCATCATCTCCCCTGCCTTATCCTACTCCCGTAGGGTCGGCGCAACGGGTTTTCGTCCTCCAAATAACTCTATCATCCGTCATCTCAGTCATCACTCCCTTCTTGATCATGTCACCTTTCACGCAATCCATCCATCTCTTTCTAAGTCTACCTCTACCGGTGTACCTCCACATTCATAACTAACGCCCTTCTTGTTACATGCGATTCATCTCTTCTGTTGATGTTGTGTAACCAATAAATATTATTTTTGGTATATCGAGACTTAAATTTCATCTGTTATTTTACACAAGTCAAGCTGAATCAAATAGCTAGTTTAAAAATTGGATGCATTGCAAGTCAAAACAGCAAATCATATACCAAAAATATGACTTTGTGAACACAAAATGGTATGCATTTTACATCATTTATTGTCAAACCAGATGTGTCGAAGAGCGTTCCCGAAACGTTGCATTTTCAAGTTAACACGTTATTTATTTGTGAATTCTTTGCCAAAACATTCCTTGCTTTGAATTTGTACGGATTTCATATTTCTCGCAAAATAAAGCAGATAGGGTCTCGTAAAACTTGAAGAGTCAGCTATTGAGATAACGAAGAAAGTAACAATAAGGTTTTCTGACATGTAACAAAGGGTTAAAACTCGATAAAAACCAAATGGAAGTTTTAGAACAAGTTTATCTATTCATGTTAAGGTTATAAGATTGTCCTTCTTAAGAAATGTTGCAAAAAGGAACATTCAATTCTCAGTAGGGGTGTCAAACCACTGGCACGCGTGTTAAATGGCACACGACATAATATTTTAGGCACGTCGATAATCATAAAAACACTACTAAAAATGTGAAGTAGATGTACTATAGAATTGACGTAATAATCGCAATTTTTTAATTGCGATTATTACGTCAATAATTTTTTATTCGATGGCACGTCTAAGACCGCATTAAACATTTCTTTAAAAAAAATTGCACTTTGATCCATAAATGTTTGCCACCCCTGCTCTATAGCCTCTTGAATTACATGTATTTTTAACTACCTGGAAGAAAATAGGAAATGACTATAGTATTTTTTTTTATTTCAAACTAGCTGTTCGCGTGCGGATTCATCCGCGTGAAATTATAAAAACTTTATTTTATTGTTTACATTTGTCAAATTATCAATAGCAAATGTCAAAATGACATGACATGACAAACCTTAGCAATCTTTCTTTCTTGATGTTGGCAGCAACTTATGGTCTCTTTCCCACATTAGGGTTTTTATCCAAAATATTTACCACCTAAATTTAATGGCGTGAAAATATATAGCCTAAAGCGTGACATATGTAAGTGTACGGATTTTTATTAAAAAAGAATAATTCAAAAATATGCTGCAATTGCTGCCATCTTAGGCAACAAAGAAGTGTGTATTTACGCTTTATTATAATAGTATAGATTTTACTTTCAACTTCATAGTAATAAAGTACAAAATTCTTCAACAATCGTTTCAATACTAATTCGAAGTATTTTGTTAGGAGTGAAATTCAAAACTTTTCGTATCAAACATAAATGAGTCAGCAAAAGTCATCCGAGAGCGAAATGTTTTACATTTTACTCCATTGGCAGCTAGAAATAATTAACGCAGCCGAGTTCAGTTAGGAATAATGAAAATTCCGATATTGGAGCTGGCTAATTACGACCCTGTGAAATGATTCGGATGACCGCAACACATAAAGCTGGTTTCAATTAACTTTACTCAATTAAGTTGAATGTGTTAATTAAATTACCAGCTTTCGCTCGCGACTACTTCCTCGTAGAACTTAAAAAAAACAAAAGTAACAAGCCTATGTGTTCTTCCAGACTATGCTCTACATCTATGGCAAATTTCATCGAGATTCGTTCGGTACTTTAGGTTACAAACTCGTTTAAATGGATGTTTGTTAAAGTTTTTAGCCTAAACTACCAAACGCATTTCGATTAAATTTGTCGTAGATGTAGAGGATAGGCTGCAAGAACATAGACTACTTATTTTTATTTCGAAAGTTGCAGGCAAAAACCAGTATGATTATAGAAAAGTAAATATATTGAACAAAAAAATTGTTGATAAAAATATAATAATACTTCCATAAGCTTGAAGATCGGATTCAATTTCGCCGCTGGATGATTTAGTGGATACAACTAAGGGATTCGGATAGCTACTGCGGACATCGCGCGACTTATATTTATGACCGTTACAATAGCAAGGAATGAATTCCGTTTTCCTGCTTTCATTTATTCATATTACATCTATGTGTAGAATGCCACTATTTGGATTATTTGGAATACATATCATACCATCATCACCAGCTCACTATACGTCCCCACCGAGGGGCTCGGAGCCTACCCTAAGTAAGGGGTGGCCATAGTCAACCACGCTGCCCCACTGCGGGTTGGTTGTATCATACCATACGCGTCGCAAATGTTAGGTTAGTCTAAGAGAGGGCAGATAACATAATATGATCTTATTCGATTAACATAAGTAGAGTAGTTTATACATGTCTGTTTTACATTTTTCGATTCACTAGCGGGGGTAGCAACCATCCCTGACGACGCAGATGTATCATACTTCAGTCTAAATGATGATTGGATGCATGTATGTTAGAAGTTATCTCCAGAACGTTTAAACGCATCTGGATGATTTGGACTCTATCTTGAATAAGACATAGGCTACTTATATTTTTTTCAATTTTGTGCGGATGAAGTCGCGAAGAAAAGACAGTAATGTTATCTATACTAATATTATACCTCTTTATAATATTTGTATTTTTGTATATATTGAAATAACTCAAAAACTACTGGATCGATTTCAAATTCTTTCATCATTAGAAAGCTACGTTATCAGTGAGTAACAGAGGCTATGTTTTTTATTATTTTTTTAATATCACGCGGGCGAAGTCGTGAGCAATAGCAGTATTATTATAATTTTATCAGACCAGTGGAAATAAGTGAAATTCAATTAAAGTCTTATCTGATGATGTATTTATTACCTCTGTCAATGTTAAGAATGCGACGCGATTAACATAAAGATGAGATTTCATAATACACAAGGAAACATTGACTACATCGTCACTTCCTTCAAGTGGGATCGTGGTCAAGCGCTTGCTTAACAAATAAAAAAAAAAAACATAACATAGAAGTTTATCAAATAAAGATTTGGTGTCTAATAAAATGTAAGAAAACGTAAGAAATCGACATATAACATTTAGGTTAGGGAAACATAAAATTTATATCAGAACTTAGTTTTTATGTTTGTCTAGGCAATATTCTGTGTGATACTATAACGATAAAGTCAACTATTGTATAAATGTATGCTAAGATCTAAGAACCTTTCACGGGCAGTTGTGGAGAAAGTTTTTTTTTATTTCTTTATAACACTTCCACTCTAACGACACTGTTTTTTTCATTGTTATAGACAAAGTTTAGTTTTTATTGCTTCATAAACAAGGACATATTTTACGGCAGTTGGGTTTTGGCAATATTAAAAGTTTTTTTGGTGTTATAACTATTATTATAAGTGTATACGATTTTATTGCTTGTAAGTTTTATCAAATGGTACTTCAATATAACAATCAACAAACAATGTTTTTTGCAACTACTAAAAACTGCAATTAAAAGTGACTTTTACTTTTAGATTATTATTTCCTTTGACCATTCGAAGATGAATTTATTCGGGTAGCTGATTTCTAACTCTACCATTAATCTATACGTATAATAAAATTGGAGTGTCTGTTTGTAATATAAAAAGAAAAATTCCGAATTTCGGGAAGATGTATTTGCGTTGGAGATAACGAAAATCGCATTTAAAAAAATTTTGTCTGTCTGTCCGCAAGCCGCGTTTGTTCTGGGTAATCTCCGAAACGGCGGGGCCGATTTCGACCGGACTTTCACTGAAGGGTAGCTGACATAGACGAGTATATTATAGGCTACTTTTTTATGTTAATATTGCGTGGACGAAGTCGCGGGCACCAGCTAGTTTATAATAAGTCTCAAGCTAGCCACAAACCGTCTAATCATTTGCAAAGCTTTAAAACAAAATAACTCAAGAAATGTTCAATATACTCGTAAGCTTTAAACAACTCAATTTCGAGTTTAATTACAAAACTGTCTCATCTCAACTATCTTATTTTGCAGTAAATTGAAACCAATTTAGGGTTACAACGAAATAATAAAATTGAATTCCTCGAACTGTGATACGCGAACGTTGAATATTGTTATAAATTGCTCTTATATTGATATCTTATTTCAGTAACTTGATTACTTTATTTTTAGAGCGGGCGCACACCTTTGACTAAACTGTCGCACAACTGTTGTGCGATTGTCGATTGTTTTGCCAATTCAACTGTTTAGTTCCACGAATAAAAATCGAGTAGTGTGGCACCTCCATATAAGCTCATAGGAATCAAAGCACGACTAAACAGTTGTGCGATAGTTTAGTCAAAAGTGTGCTCGCGCTCTTAGCCGAATTAGCGAAATGTTCGCTCATAGACATCCGTATTTGCAAATGCATTAAATAAACGAAATAAGGCGTTTTAGATTTTAGAAGCTTATGCCCAGTAGAGGGCGTCGTATGACTGAGGAAGAGGAACACGTCATAATAACAAAATAAGTCCAGAGTCATATAGACCAAAACTGTTACGTACTAAATTGTCGAAACGGATAGAACAAAGAGCCATTTATTCTAACAAGAATAGGGGTCCATAAATATTAGTGCAGTTAATTCTTGAACTAGGTTTATGCAACCATTCTATGACAAATATGCTTATGTAAATCGACTAGTAGGTGAATAAATATTAAATTTACTTATATAAAACTAGCTTTCACCCGCGACTCCGTCCGCGTGCAATTAATAAAAAAACTGAGTACTATGTGTTCTTCCAGACTATCCTCTACGTCTATGCCAAATTTCATCGAAATCCGTTCAGCCGTTTAGGCTACAAACTCTAACAAACATCTATCCAAACATTCGCATTTTTAATATTAGTATGATTTTTGATACTGAAATTACTGAAAGACTGAAAATTAAAACTGTTACACAAGGAAGAAGGTTTATATAAAACTTTTAGATGGAATAGAAATCAGAAAAAAACTACATTATAAATCGTTTTTACTATTTCTAGAATACATAATTACAATTAAATTGTTCAAACTTTGAGAGACATTATCATAAACGAATTAAGATAGACTAAACTCACGTATAATCGTCAGTGACGGCTTAGTTTCGAAGAAGCTCATCCTTTTTGTTATAACATACTAGCTGTTCGCGTGCGGATTCATCCGCGTGAAATTATAAAAAACTTTATTTTATTTTTTAAATTTTTCAAATTAACAATAGCAAATGTCAAAATGACACGACAAACCTTAGCAATCTTTCTTTCTTGATGTTGGCAGCAACTTATGGTCTCTTTCCCACATTAGGGTTTTTATCCAAAATATTTAGCCCCTAAGTTTAATGACGTGAAAATATATAGCCTAAAGCATGACGTAAGTGAAGGGCTTTTTATTAAAAAAAGAATTATTCAAAAATATGCTGTAATTGCTGACATCTTAGGCAACAAAGAAGTGTGTGTTTACGCTTTATTATAATAGTATAGATTTGAAAAATAGTCCTTTGCTGTCCGGAAAAAATAAACGTTGATACAAAGCTATTGAGGTTATTAATACGTCGCTAAAGCTACAATTCAAGCAGGTAACTGCGAACGATTTTTCACCTGTGTCGTTGACAAAACAATATGTAACTACAATCTGATATTTTTAATAGCAGTCAAAGGTTACAATTTTTGTATCGTTTTTCATGAATCATTTAATGCGTCTTATTACTGAGTTAAAAGGTACTTATACTGCTCTGTATCTTTCATTATAACTCGATGAAGACTTTTAAAATAAAGATGACGTATAGAGTTATTTGGAGGACAAAAACCTGTTGCGCCGACCCTACGGGAGTAGGATAAGGAGATGATGATGAAGACTTTTTAAATAATTTATGTTTTGTGTGGTAATTATTAATGACTTATTTTCTATATTGGAAATCCAAAACTTCTTAAAAAATTAAGAGAATAATTGCATAGAAAAGGTTTAAATTTAATAGTGCAGTTTTTTACATGTTTTTTTTTTTTTAGTTTTATAGTTGTATTTCCATTAAATATTTTTGTATCATGTTCACAAGCCTAAAACTTAGCTGAAATAAATTGTAAAGATAGGAAAGAAAATTAACACTTAAAAGATTTATGTTGAAGATCAAAGCTTTCAACTTGGACCGTAATAGGGAAGTAGTACTTAGACCTTTTGACATGTAAATATTTTCCTTAATTAACATCGTAGTGAAAGAATTTATTTAAATACTTAATCACTATTTTTTTAAATAAAACATGTCAAGAAATATAATATTACACGATACAATTTTAATGTTGATATTGCGACTCCGTCTGATTAAAAAAAAAAACTTTTTTAAGTAGCCTATACAATTTTTCACGCTATATTCTACGTCTTTGCCGATTCAACAAGATCCGTTAAGTTGTATAGTAAGAAACATACATACATCCATCCAAACTTTTGATTTAATGATATTAGGTATATTTTTATAATGATAAAACATTTCAATTTGTTTACCAAATAGATTTCATTTTTAGGATATTAGAAGAGAAAGTTACGTTGACTTTATCTAGTTACTAGTGTCTATTTCAGCTGACCTTAAATGATGAAATAACATCAGCTGAGTAAAATAAAATATATTTTTTACAAGCTTTCGCCCGCGACTCTGTCCGCGTGAAATTAAAAAAAACAAAAGTATTCATGTGTTCTTCCAGACTATCCTCTACATCTATACCAAATTTCGATTAAATCCGTTCAGCCGTTTAGGCTACAAACTATAACAAACATCCATCTATCCATCCATCCATCTAAACTTTCTCATTTATAATATTAGTATGAAGTATGCTGTAGCTTATATGATTTTTCAGACTTTGTTCTACATCTATGCCGACTCAACGGGATTCTTTAAGTCGAATAGTGCCAAATATTAATTTATCCTTTTTTATTTACCACATCGATTTTATTTTTATTATTATATATTGGACGATAAACTGCTGACCTTAAAGAATGAAATAATATCAGTGGAAGTGGATACTTAATAAGTCATAAAATATGAGGTTAAATCAAATCTCATACCAAGCCACCCAGAGGGAACATCTGCTAATCCCAGAGATGACGTATTATACATCAACGTTACGCAGCTCGTGGAATATAATGAGAACGCCGACAGAGGACCGGTAATCTAAATGAGCTCGAAATCATTAAACGTAATGTTGAGTGAGAAATTATGAAAATTTCTATAAGTTTTGTTCAACAAAAATTGATATAGGTAAGTCTAATCTACACTAATATTATACAGAGGAAAGATTTGTATTTTAAGTACGCTTAAGGAACTATTATATTTAATAAACAAATATGTGACCCAGATTACGTCAAACTATCTATATCTATACTAATATAAGAAAGCGTAAACACACACTACTTCGTGGCGTAGGATGTCAGCAATCACAGCATATTTTTGAATAATTATTTCTTTAATAAAAAGCCCCACACTTACGACATGCTTTAGGCTATATATTTTCAGGCTATTAAACTTAGGGGATAAATAAATTGAAAAAAAAGAAACCTTTTTGTGGAGAAGGGACCATAAACTACAAGCTGCCAACATCAAGGAAGCAAAGTTGCCATTGTTATTATTTGTGCATTTTAATTTTGACATTTGCAATTGAGAATTTGACAAACGTAAACAATAAAATAAAGTTTTTATAATTATATGCGGATGAAGCCGCACGGAAAATGTTATTCTAAACAAGAGACAATTATTGTATCCCATTTGTAAGACTTCAATCTTCATTTAGAATCACATTGTAAGATTTATTAACATATCAAGGTTCCGCAGAGACGCGCCATTAATTAATCCTTGTGAAGGTCGACTATTTGGGTCTTAATAAGCTCCCTTTGACGTAACAACGAGTCTTTCTGTTCGTGCAGACTAAATAACACTGCTACAGACTTAATTTGAATTTTATTACTTTAATTTGGGAAATAGTAACCTCAGTATTGGGTAACTTTGTAGAATACCTTACAAATTATAATCCTCTACATAAGGCAAAATAAGAGATTAAAACATACTCTTAGACAGGCCACACACGATCGGTTTTGCCTGTTATTCATGTAAGGTCAAATCTGTTATTTAAAACCTTAAGTGTCTTGCCTACATTATTTTCCTTTAGTATTTCTAATACCTATTCACATTCATTCATTACTTTTTTTAAGAATATCTTTCTTTGAATTACATTTTGGTTTTTACTTAGTAAGATATACTACTTGAGACCACAAAAAGTATCCTCAGTGTAACAGACACGTACGAGTTACGGACGCAAACATGTTTTCGTAAACAGCGCCATCATAAATAACCGCCGTCACGGAGACCAGTTTTTCTGTGGCACTAAAAATTATTGAGTGCTGTAGGTGGCATTTATACGTTGTTAGTATTTTTGTAGATCACACGTAGTGCAGATAAAATATATCTAAGAGATTACGCACATCAAATTATTGTTACACTAGCTGTTGTTCGCGTCTTCGTCCGCGCGGAAAAAATATTGTAACAAATAACCCTATGATACTCAGTGATAACGTAGCTGTTTATTGGTAAAAGTTTTTGAGAGCCCAGTAGTTTTTGAGTTGTTTACATGCAAAAATACAAATCTTTCCTCTTTATAATATTAGTATAGATTATAGATTAACAATTAAGAACTTAACAAATCCTTGGCTCTCACACTGACTAAAGAAACTTCAATAAACTGAAGCAAAACAAATCGCCGAATATCTGTTTTCTGTTACTTAGACTTTAAGTCTAGTCTAGACAAAAAATATCATTAAATTTCGTCATATTTGTTTGATTTAAAATATTGTCAAACGCATTAAAGTCGCAATGTCACGCAATATTTGATAGACAACTTGTAACTTAAAACATCTATGTATTAAAGTGTGATAAGTGAAGTGACGGGCTCGCCTACACATCGGGACGTGTCTACGCAGGCCGTGCGTGATCCTTGCTAACGTCACGTTCCTAACGCGTGTACACGTTAAACCAATGATGTTTTTACTGCATACCTTCTGATGTTTTATTGTGATAAACTAGGATACTAAAGAAATAGAAGGAACGGTTCCTCAAACACGTTCATCTTTTTTCCCTCGACAACTTACATACGTATGTACATGCTATTTGAATTAAAAAGATTATAAATGAGAAAGTTTAGATGGATGGATGTTTGTTAGAGTTTGTAGCCTAAACGGTTGAACGGATTTTGATGGAATTTGGCATATATGTAGAGCATAGCTTGGAAGAACACATAGGCTACTCATTTTTGTTTTTTTTAATTCCACGCGGCCGGAGTCGCGGGCGAAAGCTAGATTTAACATAATGTACTTTTAAAAATTTTTTTTGTATATTGTGTATTTATAAATAAGTCTCAAACTATACACAGGTTGTTTCTTTAAACTAACTTTCTGAAAGCTCTGCGAAAAGCGGTCTGGATTTAAAGCGTAAAAGTATTTGAAACAAATAAAATTTATTCTCAAAAATTACTTTGTGAATGTAAAATTCATTAAACCTTGCTTAAGTTTTATGAAAAGAAAATATTATATCTACTTATTTGGACAGAATCTTTTAAAGATTAGGCAACTACTGGAAGGATTACAAAATTCAACAATAAATAACACTATATTAATGTTTAAAAAATTATGTAAACCAATCCGTAGCACTTAGGAAAATTCCGATCGACTAACTAGCAAGGAATTATATAAAAGAGATAGGAAAGCCAACATTGAAACTGAAAATATCTAAACGAAAATAATGCTATCAATTCATATATACATACACTCAATTCGAACTGACAGTCTTAACTGAAGAGTCGAACTAAATGTAACGGGCTATAAGATAATTCTGCAATAATTCAAAATATAGTCATCATTCATTGTCTCTCATCACTAAAGATTTTCTTGGTGTTATAAATGTTAATTCTAGGGGCTATAGTAATCCTTGCGGCCATGTTAGTGCTTAGTGTAGTAATATACATCCTGTACATCTGACAGTACTGTTTATTAGTCAGAAGATATTATAGTGCTCTAAACTGGCCGGAAGGTAATTATCATTAGTATTCTGCAATCTGAATAGACGGTATACGCGTATGGGAAGTCGTTTGCAGATGTTATTACATATAACCGTTACAACATAAGGCTATGACTACATTAATATATACTATCTATACTCTATACTAATATAATAAAGCGTAAACATACACTTCTTTGTTGCCTAAGATCTCAGCAATTACAGGATATTTTTTAATAATTCCTTTTTTAATAAAAAGCCCTACACTTACGTCATGCTTTAGGCTATATATTTTCACGCCATTAAACTTGGGGGTAATATTTTGGATAAAAACCCTAATGTGGGAAAGAGACCATAAGTTGCTGCCAACATCAAGAAAGAAAGATTTAAAGCAGGCGCACACCTTTGGGTAAACTATCGCAAAACTGTTGTACGATTGTCGATTGTTTCGTAGCCTTCAACTGTTCAGTTACACAACTAAAAATCGAGTAATGTACGCACATCCATATAAGCTCATAGGAATCAAAGCGAGACAAAACAGTTGTACGATAGTTTAGGCAAAGGTGTGCGCGGTCTTACTAATATTATAAGCCCTTATCAACTCACAAACTGGAAGTAGGAACTTACTTTAAATTAGGGATGTTAGGCAAGCTAGCTTATTGCAGATTGACTACTACACATTGAATGTCTTTACTGATATGTACAGGGTGTATCACGATTTTTAAGGCGTTTAAGGCTATATCTCTTAGTTACAAAACATTACAACAATAAAAAACATGCCAAACTTGCCGTACACAACAGTTATTTCATACGTCTGTAAGTTCTATAAATAAAATTTTATTTCAAAACATCCTATAACTGGGCTTTTTAATATATTTGTTTACACGTTTGCAACCGCAGCACATGAAACTTTTTAACGAGTTACGATTTCGCCCAGGAGTTACAAACCGAGATTTTATCTAGATCGGAATTAAATTTACACTCTGAAATATTTTGTTTTGAATATTCTTCTACTTGTTTTATGATTTTTTTTTACTGTATCTACTCGCCGTCATATAATTTTGCCTAAAAATGTATCGAATAGAAACGTAAATAAATTAAATTTATTATTTATCTCCTAGATTACGTATAACCTTTGCTACCTTCTAACATCGACAAATTACATAGAGTGTGAGACTTTTGGTATTGACTACAAAGTTAAAAGAACTTTTTTATCAATCATTTAATACTACAATTTTAATGCAATACAATAATTTACATATGTACAAATTAGATAGTGATATGCAATCCGTTACGTAGCAAAATAATTTTCCATTTCAATAAAGTTTAAGAACTTAAAACGATTTTGCATACTTTGCTATCTGGAATCAACTGAGTTCTGATTGCAAATATTTTGTTCGCATATCCAGGAATGGAATATTTTCATGAGTCGAGTTATAATTCTTTCGTCTTAAATAGTTTGGAACAGATAGAAATGCATTCTGAATTCATACCTATGCGATCGTTGTCTTATTATACAGGACTAGCTGTTCTCGTGCGGCTTCATCCGTATGAAATTATTAAAATTTTATTTTATTGTTTACATTTGTCAAATTATCAATAGCAAATGTCAAAATGACATGACATGACAAACCTTAGCAATCTTGCTTTCTTGATGTTGGCAGCAATTTATGGTCTCTTTCCCACATTAGAGTTTTTATCCAAAATATCTACCCCCTAAGTTTAATGGCGAGAAAATATATAGCCTAAAGCGTGACGTAAGTGTAGGGCTTCTTATTAAAAAAAGATTTTTTTAAAAATATGCTGTAATTGCTAACATCTTAGGCAACAAAGAAGTGTGTGTTTACACTTTATTATAATAGTATAGATATAGATATAGATAGCATAGATATAGAAGTATAGATAGTATAGATGTATAATTTACTACAGAAGGAGGTAAGTAGAAAGTAGTTGAAAAGTATTTTATTTAATTAAATAATTAATATCTTGTAGATTAAAGTGAGACCAAGGATTTTTAATATAGAAGAAACAAAGTCCAAACGCATTTGAATTAACCGTTTTGTTATTTACAAACTGAAAGTTTACTTCATTTTGTTTGAGATCTCGTACAAATAATCATACTATCACTTAACATATCTATATCATCATCATCTATACTAGTAATATTATAAAGAGGAAAACTTTGTATTTTTGTATGTATTTGTTTCACGCAAAAACTACTGGGCCGATTTTAAAAATTCTTTCACCACTAGAAAGGTAATTTATCTGTGAGTAACATAGGCTATATATTTTCATTTCACGCGGGTGAAGTCGCAAGCTACAGCTAGTTAATACTATAAATGCGAAAGTTTAGATGGGTGGATATTTGTTAGAGTTTGTAGCCTAAACGGATGAACAGATTTCGATTAAATTTGGTTTACATGTAGAGGATAGTTTGGAAGAACACGTAGACTACTTTCTTTGTTTTTTTTTAATTCCACGCGGACGGAGTCTCGGGCGAAAGGTAGTATACTATAATCCTCTATTTATAAATACTAACGCATGTAATACAAACTATGGATTATTTGTTGATATTTGATATACACTAACTAGCCGCCTATCAGTAACTGAATATTAGCGAACGATCTTCCTCTAACCGCCCCAAGCACAATTGATATGATATTTGCCATTTCACATGACCTGATTCAACACATAAGCCATTTCGTGATTTTAATTCGAAAAATAGTTTACCTAATACGAGGGAAACGTTTCGATGTTAATCAGATCAAATAACTTTAACCATGATATAAAACATGATTTTATCTTATTTATCTATTAATATCAAAACCAAATTGTTTGCTTATTATTTATTATACATTATAAAGACTTATCTATATCTATACTAATATTATAAAGAGGAAAGATTTATATTTTTGTATGTTTTCGATTCTCGTAAAAACTACTTAGACGATTTCAAAAATTCTTTCACCATTAGAAAGGTAATTTATCTGTGAGTAACATAGGCTATGTTTTTTATTGTATTTTAATTTAAAGCGGGCGAAGTCGCGAGCAACAGCTAGTTACAATATAAAGACCGTTATAAGTTCAATTCGAATCGAACAGTCGAGATGTTTACTTAAATTGTACGCGTGAAGGCAACATTTTAACTGTGAGGTGAACTATACAATTAAATTTTTATCGTTACATAGTTTTAACTGAATACTTCAATTGTTTAGTTAAATCTATAAGAACTGAACGTCTATAGTTAACTATAACAACGCGCAACTTAGCATTGCGGTTTAATTTGTTACATTTTTTATTAAAGCGTTGTATATTTACCGTAATATTTAGTTTATAAATTAAACACTAACAAAGTTTGTCGCAGTGTATGCCTCTTGTAGTTTTTATACATCAACAACGGCCTATTAAAAACCCTGTAACCCACATTTCGTATTTAACCTTTTAACTGCGAACATTAAAACGGCACTTTACCGTAAAGCACACTTACGCTCACTGCCGCGTATTCACTAAATTACTAATTATACAGCATTCAGCCTTATTAACTTGTATTCACTAACAGAAAACGACATAAGGTACGGGGAAATATCGAATTTCCTTTCCATTTCTGTAATTGTTTAATTGTGTCAATTTTATGTATTTGTGAAATATCTTATTCAAATCATTTTAAATTAATTAACACAGAAATAACATAGTTTAAAATCTGCCCGCTAGTCACCTTAAGTTTTAACTGAACTGATGTTAACTGTAGAGTTCAACTATTCATTTTAAATTAAAGATGTATCGCGGGCATAATATTAAATATGTGAGACTTATATTAAATAAGTAAATATCGTTTTACAAAAATATCTCCAATTCTTCGTCTGTAAACGAGTAAGGGGACGGAATTTCTAAACGTAGAGCAAGAGAATCTTCTTGTGCATACAAAGACGGTAGGTGAATCCGAATTCCATTCATGGATACTGGACAATGCGAGGAGCCCTGTCTAGTTTGCTACGCTTTAAGAATTTCAAAGCATGAGAAATATTTTGTATCGTTTCTTAACAAAAGCAATGATGTAAACTGCCAATAGCCTAATGGTTAAGAATTCGGTTCCTGTTGACTATTGTCGTATACCATATCCAGCATATGCAAGCCTGATGAAATAACAAAATTCACTTAATTTTTTTTAAGTCACTTAGAACATTAAAATTGACAGGGTACTAGCAAGTCAGAAACAAGAACATTAATTTTATATCAACAATATAGGTAGAAACAAAAGTAAATTAACCTAAAAGCCAGAATAAATACCTGAAAACAATTCACCTCACACAAACTCTAGCATAAAAGCATTCAAGAATAATGATAGTAATTCAAACAATGCTGAAAGGCGAGGAGATGTACGGAAGATCGACGAAATTGCAATGGACTCAACGTTCCAGTAAAAACAATAGGTTCTGAGTCGTCGAGGATTTTCTCGCTTGGTAATTTCATTTAGTTGTTCGGAGAGATATCTATTGTGGCACGAAATTTAAACGTGGCCAGTTTTATTTCTCCCTTATTCTCCAGTTACTTAATATTATACCACTTCAGTTTCTAGTTTCGGTCGGAATTTTTCCCTCCTTCAGTTAGTTAATGATAAACAATTACAAAAAAATATTAAGGTTTAAGAATATTTATTTACCTTAATAAAAATTTACAATTCACTTATTTAAGGTAATTAACTAATACTAAACATAACATTTATAAAAGATTGCAAGCATACAAGAGTTTAAAATATTAACTAAATGTAGGTAGTGTCGGAAACTTGACTTACAAAACAAGACTAATTATTGAGTTGCATCGAATTATGTAAACTAGATGTGGCATGGGGTACATTCATTAGTCATTAAATTATTTAAGTTAAATTCTTTAGATTTCGTTCTGCTGTTTTTTTTTTTTTTTTTTTTTTTTTTTTTTTTTTTTTTTTTATCTGTTTGTATTTTTTACGTAATCTTATTTCCTCTATTTTTTTACATATATTTTAATGAGTTATATTTATGTTTACTAATATTTATTCTTCTTCTTAAAGTGCCATCTTCTTTCGAAGTTCGGCGATCATTAGGGCGATTTTCGTTCTTGACACCGCGGCTCTGAAAAGTGAACGGGTGCTCTTTCCATACCACTGGCGTAGGTTTTTGAGCCAGGACGTTCTTCTTCGACCTACACTTCGCTTTCCGTGGATCTTGCCTTGTACGATGAGCTGCAGTAGTTCGTATTTGGCATTTCGCATTATGTGGCCTAGGTACTGCAGCTTTCTTTTCTTGACTGTATATATCACCTCTGTCTTTTTCTTCATGCGCTCTAACACGGTTACATTTTTAATTTTGTCTCTCCAGGATATCCTTAACATTCTCCTGTATACCCACATTTCAAGGCTTCGACTTTTTTGCACATAGATTCTGTGAGGGTCCACGCTTCAACGCCATACAGGAGAATGGAGAAAACATAACAACGCGCTAGCCGCATCCGTAGCTCGATGTTCAGCTTTTGTTGCACAGAAGTGTCCTAAGTCTGAAAAAAGCGTTCCGGGCTTGTTCTATGCGGCATCTTATTTCGAGACTGTGATCCCCTGTGTCATCAACCCAACATCCCAAATATTTGTACCTGCTAACTTTTTCTAATAGCTGCCCGCCACAAATGAGCGAGAGGCTAGCTGGTGGTACTTTACAAATCGACATATATTTGGTTTTCTTGGCATTGATGTTAAGACCATACTTCGAACTGACAGATTGGACTTTATCTAAGATAATCTGGAGGTCTTCCAACGTTGAGGCGAGTAAAACAGTATCATCGGCATAACGAATGTTGTTAATAGTCTGGCCATTCACTGTTATCCCTACATCCAACTGATCCAGAGCTTCCCTAAAGATCATCTCCGAGTATACGTTAAACAGGATTGGTGATAGGATACATCCTTGACGCACTCCTCGTAAGATTTCTGCTTCATCTGTCAGTTTGCCTTCCACACGTATATTTGCCGTTTGATTCCAATATAATTGTTTTATAAATCGTACGTCCTTAGAGTCGATACCGATAGTTTGTAGAATTTCAATCATTTTAGCATGCTGTACTCTATCGAATGCTTTCTCATAGTCTATAAAACACACAAACACATCGTGATTTATGTCCCAGCATCTCTGTATTAGAACTTGGTAACCGAATAGTGCATCTCTTGTTCCCAAACCTTTGATGAAACCGAACTGTGATTTTGATATTTGCTCTTCACATTTGCTATATATTCTTTTGTGAATGACTTTTAAGAATACTTTTAGCATATGACTCATTAAGGAAATAGTTCTGTACTCGTTGCACTTCTTCGCAGAGGCAAGTTTGGGCAAGGTGACAAAGGTTGATTTGAGCCAGTCGGATGGTATGATGCCCGAGTCATATATTGCATTGAACAGCTTTACCATTATTTCTAGGTTATCATATTCTAAAACTTTAATGAGTTCCGCTGGTAATTCATCTCCACCTGCAGATTTGTTTGTCTTGGACATTTTAATTGCATAGGCAATTTCACTTTTATCGATGGATGGTCCAGTTAAATCAATTTCTAAAGATTCCACATCCAGACTAGGTCTTTCGTCGTAGAAGAGTTTTTTGATATATTTTTGCCAAATGTCAAGTTTATCTTCAATTGTTTTAGCGAGATTACCCTGGTCATCCAATAAAAGATTACAATTAGTGTTGTGTGTTCCGTTATTATTCGTAATTTCTCTAATCTTTTTGTGCATATTGAAAGAGTCATGTCTTTTCTCATATTCCTCTATCGCAACACATTGGTCAACCATCCATTTTTCTTTAGCTTCAACCACTTTTCTTTGAATTGTCTTGTGTGTTATTTTATACTGCTGGTCGTCAACTCTTTTGTATCTTCTGCGCTGTTCCATTAGGTCTAAGATTTCTGTAGTAATCCAGCGGTTTTTAGATTTAGTCTCTAGTGGTTGTAAAAGTCTTTTGCCAATGCCAACAATATTCTCCTTAATTTTGATCCAGGTCTCCTCAATTTCTGAATTTGGACCATTCTCTGTGTTTAGGCGGTTTACTGCGATGTTTACTTCTGTGCTTGTTTTAGCATGTATTGTTGGATCTTTCAGTCTAGTCACGTCCAGTCGTTGTTTTCTAGTTTTAGTCCTAATTCTTTTCATATTGCAGCGAAGGGATGCAACCAATGGGTTGTGATTAGATCCGATATCAGCACCAGGGTAAGTCTTAACTGATGTAATGGAGTTGCGGTATCTTTTGTTTATAAGTATATAATCTATTTGGTTACGCACGATTTTGTCCGGCGAATGCAATGGGGATGTCCATGTATATAGTCTTCTTCGGGGTTGTTTAAATTGGGTGTTCGAAATGACAAGCTCATGTTCTTCACAAAATTGCAAAAGACGGTCACCACGGTCGTTTCTTGTTCCCAGTCCGTAGGGTCCCACAATGTTGGAGACCTTTCCCTGTCCGATTTTTGCATTAAAATCGCCTTGGACGAGGATAACGTTATGTGTGTTCAGCTGTTTAAAAGCGTATTCAAGTTGTTCATAAAACAGTTCATGATCCTCGTCAGAAGCTTCGGCGGTAGGTGCATACACTTGGACAATCTGTATATTCCTGGGTTTGGCTAATAACTCCATAACCAAAACTCTATCTGATATTGGCAAGAAACTATTAAATTGACGTTGCAATTGTTTGTTGATAATAATGGCCACTCCGTTATAGTGATTTTTATCATTGTTGCCACTATAATAAACTACTGAGTCCTCACGTACTAGAACACCTGTTTCCTTTTTGTCTAGACTCACTCACTCCTAAAATATCAATCTTGAGTCTCAGCATTTCCCGTTCGATATTCACCACTTTGTACTCGCGGTACATACTTCTAACGTTCCAAGTAGCAATCGTCATGGCTGACCCGGGGATTCTTCGCACCCTCTGACCATCTAAGGTCTGCCGGGGACTGAGGGCCATTGTGTTATTGTTTTCAGCCATAATGATCTTCCTGGGGATATGTATGTGGTGGTTTCCCGTTTCCTTCCACACGCTGTGCTATTGCCGTACCGATGGACTCCATCTCCGCCAATAACTTCATTTTCTAGAACAGTTCCAGCCAACTAGGCTTCCTCTTCTAGAAATACTACTACGCAGCTGCCCATAGTAGAGGAGTGCTTATTTGATGGCGGCACTACTCGCCATGTCGCAAGATTATCATCGGACGTATGCAGCATTTTGTAAGCAACACTTTCCTAAGGTGCCACCACTGCATCCTATAACCTTGCCGCTGATTGGTCGGGGACTGCGAGAGCAGCTAGCTGGGATATCTCCCAGCCGTTCCATGATCCGCCACCTATGGACCCCGGTAGTAGCCTACAGCTCAGCCCTACCATTTTACTATTAAAACATACTACATAATATTTATTATTACTATTAAAACAACAAAAGACAATTGAAACCGCCTAGAAAAGAATTCCGTACAAATTTCTCTTTGAGATATACTTATTGCTAGGAACATTTTCAATATTTTTATCAGTAATACTTGCAATATCGCAGATATAAATTCTATAGAAATGTTCATTGCAATCAAAGCAAGCCTGTTAACATGGACAAGCACAATGTAATTGCTTCTTATTTATCTTTCAATAGAGTTATTTTATATCTTTTCTTACTGTCATTACCTATTGCTTTTTTATTTCCACTTCAAATCACCGTAAAGTTTAAGATTTTCATTATTAGTACTAGCTGTTAAAATGTAGCAAATGTCAAAATGACATGACATGACAAACCTTAGCAATCTTGCTTTCTTGATGTTGGCAGCAACTTATGGTCTCTTTCCAACATTAGGGTTTTTATCCAAAATATCTACCCCTAAGTTTAATGGCGAGGAAACATATAGCCTAAAGCGTGACGTAAGTGTAGGGCTTTTTATTTAAAAAATAATTATTCAAAAATATGCTGTAATTGCTGACATTTTAGGCAACAAAGTAATAATATAAACAAAGTAATATATAATATAATATTTATCTATATCTATACTAATATTATAAAGAGGAAAACTTTGTATTTTTGTATTTTTGTATTTTTGTATTTTTGTATTTTTGTATGTATTGAAATAACTCAAAAACTACTGGGCCGATTTTAAAAATTCTTTCACCATCAGAAAGGTAATTTATCTGTGAGTAACATAGGCTATATTTTATTTTTACTAATGTTTAAGAACTATTAATAAACAGCGTGTTTCTGGACGCCGGAGTTAAAAATTCACTAAACTTTAACTTTTCTCGGCTTACGCTGCCTAAACCGTTAGAGGTATATAAAAATGATGTATGAAAGAATTGTAGATCTAAAAAAGTTCTACAGAAAAGTCCGCGATAGCATATATCTATCTTTAACGGTTTTCTTACAATAACCACTTTTTTGTTTACAAAATGAATTAAAAACCCTACGCTATTTGCAGCGTTCTTTTATTGGTTTCAATATTAATCCTTATCCAAATTAATGCGTTTGTTATCAGGAGAATTTAATGTAAAGTAAAATTGTCCTTTACAGTATTTAAATTGGACTTATAGTTTAGAAGATATCGCGAACACAAACAATAAGGGTAACCAAAAATCAGCTTACAAGCTACCGGGCTTAGAAATTTGGAATCTTGCATCGGTAGATTTCTGTTATTACGTAGATTACTACCAAGTTAATACTTTTGGTAATAGGTTGAAAAAAAGGGCGAACGTTATATTTGTAATTTCACGCGGGCGAAGTCGCGAGCAACAGCTCGTAATAGATAACATTTATTAGACTTCTTTTAAAACACGCTGAGAATTATTATTTTTATAAAACACATGTAGACAACGTAAATCTCAAGATATTTCGTGTCACAAATGCATTGAAAATCAATCACTTAGGAGGTACTTAGAAGGGCATTTGGGTTAGTGATATCTAAAGTCCTAGTCTCTAAGGGTCAGGTAACTCAAAGCAATTGTTTAGTCAACTTGAAGAGATTTGAACACGATATCACATGTAAGCAACACTTTCGTAAGTTAAGGGAACGGTAAATAGATGGCCAGTATGAATTTACGTGCGGACAAATCACAAGACTGACAATATGATATTTAAAACTTGTCAACGACATCACAGCTATCAAAACATACAATTTTTTAACCATATTTTAGTTACATTAGCATGCGCACACCTGAAACTAAACTATCTCACAAGTGTTTAGTCTCGCTATGATTCATATGAGCTTATATGGAGGTGCGCACACTACTCGATTTTTAGTTATGCAACTAATCAGAATTGGCTGCGAAATCGACAACCGTCAATCGCACAACTGTTGTGCTATTAGTCAAAGGTATGCGCCCGCTCTAAAAGAGAATTTAATATTGTTTATGTTGGATCGAAAATGACGCAATACAACAATCATAAATGTTTCCATTTTAAGAAAAGTTTCGAAGTTTAAACGCTTGAGATGGCTTAGTGTTTTGCGCTGCTACTTAAGCATTCAACGTCAAAAACAACTACGATTTCACAGATTGCCGCACTCTATGGCAGCGGGGATTTTGTACTAAGCCAACAATGGCCCTGTAATGGCCTCAACTCGCTCGCCTTTCTATTGAAATCGTCAAAGCTTTAAATGATCGAAATGTTTATGGACTTAATGTAATATGTTCATTTATTTATGTTTAAGTTTCCGGGGTAAAATAGGATTAGAGGAACGATACACACAGGTAAAGAATACAGATAGAGCAAGAACATACTTCGGTGAAGAATACACTCCGGTAAAGAATACGAATCGAGGAAGAATACACTCAAAAGAAGAATATAATTATTATCACAAAACAAAGTAGTTAAATCTGTTTTAGCTACAGACGATAACCATAAAATGGACATACACAAATTCATACATAACACGTATGTAAATTTTTTCCGAGTTTTCTAAAAATTAAGCCTCATTTTCATGTTTTAATTATGATGAATAATGAAGAGGCAAACAAGATATGAGTCGACAACTTTTGTATATTATACTATGTACAATTAAGCGAAGTAATGGTTTGACAAATGAAATAACGAGGATGAGCAGCGAAGCGTACGGTTGACAACTCCACGCTTCTGCCTCTTGAAGTCACGTTGAAAGCGGGCTTTTAACAAATGTGGGTTATTTCCAATGGTTATTGTCTTTGAGGTTAAAAAAGAGTTTTTAAACATGTCGAAAAGATATGCTACTCGTACATTGTTATTTGCGGAACTGGACTAAATTTTTGTTTACTTTTTCTGTTTTATATAGTCCAAAGTACGGACCATTTTTGAATGTATTTTTAGATGTTGCCAATTTAGTAAACTGTACAATAGTTAAATAATTTAGACTATGATTTTAGTTGTACCAAATTAATTTTATGGTATTTGTCTTATGCCTGATGTATGCATATATACCTGATCTGGAAACATAAAGAATATGGTACGTGGATATTATATTCCCATAACTTGTTACGTCATTTATATAAAGCCCGCTACACACGCTCAGTTCATAAATCAATTATCAAATTAATAAAACTGGGAACTGCTCAGTTCTCAGATTGATGATGATTTCAGAAATGTTAGATATGTATATAGCGGGCTTAAAGAGGTTAGCAACATACACCTTAAAACTTTTAATTGTTCTATTTCTGACGTAAATATAAAATAATCTAATATTTTAGCTCCTATAAATAAAATATGGCAACAATGTTGAAGCATACATTTTAGTAATTGTACATATGTTAAATGTCATTACAAAGAGCGAGTGAAAATTATTTGTGCACGTACAAAATGTAAATGAGGCAAGAACTTGGAGCAGCTGCGAGTGTCAAACTTTCCTTCAAGAAGGCGCGTCTGTTAAAATTAATACAAATGTTTTCTAAACATATTATAATGTACATGTATTATGCAAATTTTAAATATGTTTGTGTACGACAAGGAAATGTGGTATTCATTTTACAAACTTATATACATTTAAACGATTTATGTTTATTTAACTTCGAGTGTTTACTTGGTATGTTAAAAACCAGTAATATATTATATTATACTAGCTGTTCGCGTGCGGATTCTTCCGCGTGAAATTATAAAAACTTTATTTGATTGTTTACATTTGTCAAATTATCAATAGCAAATGTCAAAATGACATGACATGACAAACCTTAGCAATCTTTCTTTCTTGATGTTGGCAGTAACTTATGGTCTCTTTCCCACATTAGGGTTTTTATCCAAAATATTTACCCCCTAAGTTTAATGGCGTGAAAATATATAGCCTAAAGCATAGCGTAAGTGTAAGGCTTTTTATTAAAAAAAGAATTATTCAAAAATATGCTGTAATTGCTGACATCTTAGGCAACAAAGAAGTGTGTGTTTACGCTTTATTATAATAGTAGTCTAATACCATATCGTTATCAATTTAATAAAACTGGGAACTGCTCAGTTCTCAGATTGATGATGATTTCAGAAATGTTAGATATGTATATAGCGATCTTAAAGAGGTTAGCAGCATACACCTTAAAACTTTTAATTGTTCTATTTCTGACGTAAAAACAAAAGAATCTAATATTTTAGCTCCTATAAATAAAATATGGCAACAATGTTGAAGCATACATTTTAGTAATTGTACATATGTTAAATGTCATTACAAAGAGCGAGTGAAAATTATTTGTGCACGTACAAAATGTAAATGAAGCAAGAACTTGGAGCAGCTGCGAGTGTCAAACTTTCCTTCAAGAAGGCGCGTCTGTTAAAATTAATACAAATGTTTTCTAAACATATTATAATGTACATGTATTATGCAAATTTTAAATATGTTTGTGTACGACAAGGAAATGTGGTATTCATTTTACAAAGTTATATACATTTAAACGATTTATGTTTATTTAACTTCGAGTGTTTACTTGGTTAAAAACCAGTAATATATTATATTATACTAGCTGTTCGCGTGCGGATTCTTCCGCGTGAAATTATAAAAACTTTATTTGATTGTTTACATTTGTCAAATTATCAATAGCAAATGTCAAAATGACATGACATGACAAACCTTAGCAATCTTTCTTTCTTGATGTTGGCAGTAACTTATGGTCTCTTTCCCACATTAGGGTTTTTATCCAAAATATTTACCCCCTAAGTTTAATGGCGTGAAAATATATAGCCTAAAGCATAGCGTAAGTGTAAGGCTTTTTATTAAAAAAAGAATTATTCAAAAATATGCTGTAATTGCTGACATCTTAGGCAACAAAGAAGTGTGTGTTTACGCTTTATTATAATAGTAGTCTAATACAATATCGTTATCAATTAAATTCTTGAACTATCAAAAACATAACGTATCCATTCAATCGCAGATTGCTAAAATATATACGAAATATACCTAATTTTTATTCACTCAAATCATTTTTTTTTATAATATAAGGTGGCAAACGAGCAAGCGACCACCTAAATCCGCCGAAATGGAAAGAGACCGCTGCCCATAAACATCCGCAATTGCAGATGCGTTGCCTACCCTTAATTGATGGAGGAGGAGATGCACATAAAGAGGACATTTCCCCTTCCTATGTGTCTACTCCACCGTCGAAACCACTTTTCCTTACCATCCTTACCTCTCAAGAAAAGAGTGGAAAGGGAAAGGGACTAAAATTAGGTCTCCGGCACCACACTCATCAGACGAAACGTGGAATTGTTTCCACTTCACGCCTGTTTTCTGTGTGGTCGTGGTATTACACCGGGCGAGCCGACCCATTCGTGCGAAGATGTTAAAGCGGGCTCTACCACTGTTGAATATATAACCATAAATAACACCAATAGCCTAACGGTTTGGGGTACGGACTACCGATCTTAAGGTCGAGGGTTCGAATTCTGCCATTCGACTATTGTCGTTAACCATATCCTAGCACAAGCCTAGAGCTTAGTTGGAATGGTTAAAGGAAATATTAGTGAATTAACAAAAAAACTGCTAATACTTTTATATAAAAAAATAACACGTAAAACGGTATGAATACATGTAAATATATTTTCCATTAACACAAAAAGTATTCTCAGTAAAGTCCGTAACTGAAAGGGTAAAAGGAAACGTATTTCACAGCAGTTAACTGCCAGTGACAAGATGAGAGCTTACGCCTTGTACTCTGAAATAGCAAAAAGAAATGCTCCGGTACGGATAAAGATTAGTTCCTACGTAATCCTTACGTAAGGCTGACGGAGGAACAATGCAAGCTGTACGGTATTTGATTTTGTAGCACCTACGTGCATATAAGCTGTGCATCTTGATATTGACGCATCTCAATCTGTAAATGTCTTTAATCTATAAATGGCTCTTCAATCTGTAAATGCTTCTAATCTGTAAATGCCTATTCAAGGCAAACAGTGGCATATCACAAAAAAAAATGACGCATCTCATTACATATGATCTTGTTGACTTTTTACACGTTGTAAACGCATTGTTCCAATAGCTGGCACGTGCCTGTTATTGACACACCAGCTACTACTTTTTACTGGTATGTGACGACGTACTGTTTAAAAACACTTTAAGGAATCTTGAGCAAAATTGAAGCTACAGACTACAACTTATAAAATCGCAAACTGAATACCATTTTATATGGTTTTTAGACATGATCATAATAAAAAATCTTATCGTGAATAAAGGATTTTTACTATTTAAGTAGTCTTTTATCTATACTAGTATATACTAATATTATAAAGAGGAAAGATTTTTATTTTTGTATGTATTGAATTAATTCAAAAACTACTGGGCCGATTTCAAAAATTCTTTCACCATTAAAAAGCTACGTTGTCAGTGGGTAACATAGACTCTGTTTTTTATTGTTTTTTTTTAATTTCACGCGGGCGACGTCGCAAGCAATAGTGTAGAATAAGCTAGTGCTTGAAAATGATCCCATTTGGTGTTAAGTGATGAGTTGGTTAATATGGTACGCGCATGGAATGATAGCATGTACATACACACATACATTCTCATTAATAATTCAAAGTTTCCTGTGATGAATTTGAAGTTTTAATTGCTTTTTTAACTTAAACGCTTGCAATGAAAAGTTCAAACTTCGATTCTAAATTGCATTCATGCTTGTTACATAAGAAAAAAATGTGATCACTAATTAAATTTCTTTTCACTTCTTTCCGAATGCTGTTGGAAATTCCACTTATGGAAAGCAAAGTGAAAAAAATAACCTATTTTTAATTCAATCGTTCCGTTTTCCACTTCCAATGGTCCTATTCGACATTGAAAATTTTCCAAGAATCAAAAAATATTTTCTATTAACAATGAAAACCGATTAAGAATATGTGTCAAGTCACTTGTTTCCTGTAATGGTACACGTGCCATTAAAAGGAGTTGTAGCTGACACACCGTCTTGTTCTCAAGCTTCGTACCCTTCGACCCCTCCCCACTTTTATGCCTATAGCTGTCACAAAATTAAATATAATGCTAGCTTCTTGTATATCAGGCATGATATATGGCATGACAGCTGGCATGTCCTGGTAGAAATACACTTGTATCCCGTCTTAATTTGAATTAGTTTTATAATAAAATTTAGTCGATAAGAATTCCGACTTAACTCGAGAGTGAGGAATAAATTTGATAAAACTCAAAGAACTGAAACTACTTTATTCGGTAGCCAATAGAAAGCTAGCGGAAAACTAATATCTTACCCCTGTGAAATGTTAGCGAACTACTCGAAACTTTTTCCATCAGGCCCAACAAATAGTAATCGAATACAAAATGCGCCGGTCTGTTATAACAGTGGTCAACCTTTCGACCTTGTATTTACAGTGAGACTCAACTTGACCCGATACAAGCGCAGTCAAAGAAATAAATTCCTATCCCACTTAGGATTGTCTGTCACAGAAAACTGTTACCGTATGCGATACAATTTTATTGTACGCGTTGTTATGATAAGTTTTAGACCTACATTGTAAGTGTCAGATATTTCACAGAAATGGTTAGGAAATAAACATCCTCGAATAAACACTAGGATTAAAAACAATAAGAGGTAACATAAACGAACTGCTTGAAACAGTCTGTAGTCGTTCAAGTTCGCCATACATGGACCGATAACTTAACATTCTTTACGATTATTTAAGTTCGGCAATAGTAATAGTGTAAAATCATTTTATTTGTAAACAAATTTGATTAAACAACTTAACTCGTTACACAGTTTATAAAATTGGGGTCGCAATGAAACGGTTAAAGAGTTATTCAAGTTGATTTCAAACACTTAAATCGAATAGCGTTTCCGAGTGGGCGCGGTTCGGATTTCTGCATTTAATTACGATACTCTGCCCGATGGAAGTTTAAAGATGTTTCCAAATATCACAAGAAGCCAATGATGCTTGAAGCTTTGAACTTTTGCATATGGAATAATGCTAAGGAACATTCTGTAGTTCTGTTCTCGGATTTTTGTGGTAGTTGCATCATTAATCGTGTCATCAACTTGCTCTTGTCCCTACGGAGGGTTGGCACAGTATGTGCTGCTCCATACATTTCTATCAGAATCCACTCCCTTCTTAAACATATCCAGTTTAAGACAATCCATCCATACTTTCTTCGGTCTTCAATCTTAATACTTATCGTATCATCGTGTGTTATATTTATTTTAATTAATTGCACAATGTTTGAAAAAACTTATACGTCTCCACTGAGGGGCTTGGAGCCTACCATAAATTAGGGATGACCGGGCCAATGTGGTTTAGTGGATTTCATAGATCTTTGAATTTCTTTGCACATATGTGCAATTTAGATCACAATTTTTTCCTTTGCCTTCAGAACGTAAGGTTTTAAATTCGAAAAAAAAAAAAACATGGCGGGATTCGAACCCACGATCTGCTGATTACAAATCAAGTGCTTAACCTCTGAGCCACCGAAACTCTTTTCTTGATACTATATTAACCATAAACTACATTTATTCAAGTACAAAATTTTAAAGGATGTTTAATTTAGGTTATATCAACATTAGAAAGTCTAGAGACAACTCAATTTTACTTTAAAGCATAGAAAAAAAATATGTTGAAAGTTTGGAGTTCATTTGTTAATTAGCTGAAGTAAGGTCGGAACTGAAATTATTCATTTTTGGGTTACGTTTTGCTCGCGCTCGTAACTCGATTCAGAGAAGGTTTTTTGAATTAGCAGAGTCATGAGCTGCGTGTAAAATTTTCTGAATATCTTATTTTGTGTTATTTGGGACAATTTTCAACCTTATTACAATTGAAATAAATTATATCAGGTAATAAAGAATTCAGAACATTTAATCTCAAGTAGCGATAGCGTTAATGGTTTTTATTTTATTATTAGCTTTCGCCCGCGACTTCGTCCGCGAGGAATTAAAAAAAATAACCTATGTGTTCTTCCAGACTATGCTCTACATTTATGTCAAATTCATCGAGCTCCGTCCGTTCAGCAGTTTAGGCTACAAACTCTAACAAACATCCATCCATCCATCCATTTAAACTTTCGCATTATTTTAGTAGAATAGTGATTACAAATTGTTTTGAAAGCTACAAAGTCTCAAATAGAAAGCGATGTCAAATTGTAATCAAATATTATAGAGATCCCTTTTCCTTTTATTTGAATTTTATTCACAAAAGCCTCCGTCATCAAGAGATGACATAAAAATGATAGATAGCTTAAGGCTTTCGATCTGAATCTCCAATATTTTGTGTGTAATCTATCGAATAAATCTTATGTGCAACCAGTCCCTCGAATATCTAATATAATTTTATTTCACCGAGCATTTGAATGATTACTTTAGGTTAAAAAATATAGATTAAGCCAGGTATTATAAGTTAGGATTTTCTAAGACATTTAAATAATTTCTCGCCTAATTTTCAGAATATGGTTCCAGTACAATTATTGTTTCACGGTCTTATCAATTTAATTAAGAGCGGGCGCACACCTTTGACTAAACTATCACACAACTGTTATGTGATTGTCGATTGTTTCGCCAATTCAACTGTTTAGTTGCACAACTAAAAATCGAGTAGTGTGCGCACCTCCATATACTCGTAAGCTCATAGGAATCAAAGCGAGACTAAACAGTTGTGTTATTTAGTTTCAGGTGTGCGCACGCTCTAAATGATTTTATGAAGTGGATAACCATTTCTTTTTTTTGTTCAATAACAAAACCACTCGATTAACGTTAAAAGCACACAATAAAAACATACTTTTATGTTTATGTTTTCTACGTATGATAAATCGATGTTCACGTTCAACCCTTTGCGACAGGGAAGTTCTTTGTTACCTTTGTGTTTAACGATCGACGTTGATGAGGTCGAACAATGTTCTATTGAGTCATATTATAATAGGATAGGAGCGTACTAAAGTCTATTTGGCTTAAGTGTGAAGCCAAACGTGTAAAGATTTCCACTAAATTCTATTGTACATCACACTTAATCAAAACGTATTCTTGTTTCTTTTTTTCGATAGGGGTAAGCAAGATGGCAAAAAGTATTTATATAATTTTGCACAGTGTGCCTGAATTCGATATTCAAATATTAACTGTCATAAGCCTATTGGCTCGGGTCAACTCTAACGGGTTTGATATCTCCTAACCTTTGAGAAATTAAAGTCTAAGTACATAAAACTAGCAGTCCGTCCTTGCTTGACGCGAATAATCATTTTACAGTATTTATATCAATATTAAATACTAGCTTTCGTCCGCGTGGATTAAAAAAAAAAACAAGAAGTCTGTGTGTTCTTCCAGACTATACTCTACATCCATGCCAAATTTCATCGAGATCTGTTCAGTCGTTTAGGCTACAATAACAAACATCCATCCATCTAAACTTTCGCATTTATAATATTAAGTAAGATTCGTAAGATAACCTATGTTACTCTGAGATTGTAGCTTTCTAATGTTGAAATAATAGTTTTTGAAATCGGCCAAGTTTTGTGTTTATTACATACATAGTTTGGATATAGATTTGTATGAGTGAATTGGAATACGAAATTCAATCCTTACTAATGGAATCAATTCTAAGAATCCTATCCCTAGATAAGATATTCGTATAGATAAAATAGTATTAAAAAATCTACTTACGGAAGCGAGGCTCAATACTGAAGAGAATTTTTATTTTCATCGTTTCGTCGTCGCTGTTACAGCGTGGGGATTTTCAACTCTTTGTCTTTTTTTTAGCAACTTGCGTCGGCATAACTACTTCTCTAGAAGCAGAAAAATAACGAGCAAAAAACATCTTTCTAAGTGTACTTTAGATTTTTAAACCGAGCCGAAATTCGGTTTCGGTTAGTTTAGACGAATCAAGTGGGCTGCTTTTCGGTGAAATATATGAAATGGTTTCATAATTACAGAAACATTGTTTAAAGTGTTGTAAACAAAAGTTAGTGATTGTTACTAATTAAATTCATATACTAATTTATTAGATATCTAATTTATCTCAATTTAAAAAAATCAACTATCCCTTAAACGTCTCGGTAGCCTCTTTAGTATCTTACTTCTTACCTATTTAATGTGAAAGTTTTTTATGTATGAATGGATAGATGGACTGATGTATGTTTGTTAGCGTTTGTAGCCTAAACTGCTCAACCTATCTCGATGAAATTTGGCATAGTTGTGGAACATGGAATCTGGAAGAACACATAGACTACTCACTTTTTTTTTTAATTCCACGTGAACGGCGTCGCGGTCGAAAGGTAGTGTTAATATAATTCCCTTAATAATTTCTCTAATTAAAATAAAGTATATCTTATATAGATTGTATTGATTTATGTTAACTTTATCGACTTTTTACTTTTTATCGAAGATTCATGTGACTGCAGTCGGCTTACTAATAACGCTAATTCCGCCAGACATTAATGAAAGACATCTGCGTGAGAGCTTGTATAATTGGATGTGGGAATAATCACGCGCAATCTGATGGCTGGTAGCATTTGTTTTTGAAATAAATGGAGACTTGTAGATGTAATACGTTTTGATATAAATTCCTTTTTAGAGTATGTTACTGTTGTTACTGTATCTCCATGCATCTCAGAAGTTAGACATCGGAATATCCTAGAAATTACTTACAAAATGCTTGCTACCGTTTTCATTAGAGGTCTGTGTATAAGCTAGAGTTATTTACGTTGTCAAACTTTCCACGGCAGATAAAATTTACACTATAACATAATCAGTACATCAAAAACGACGAGTGATACTACAAACAAGTCTATCAATGCGGAATTATGCGTCCAATTACAATTTAGCGGCGTTGATGGAAAAACTTTTAAAGAGTTCCCGTACATTACGAGAATTTATCAGTTTACTGTCAGTCCAACGGCCACCGGATAAACTAGTTTCGTCTTATGTCGGACTTTTATCAAATTTATTCCCAACATTATCATGAAGAAATCCGAAATAGGGATAACTTTCATTTTTGTCATTTCGTCCCTTCCGAACAAAATTCGTAACATAATCGAAAGGCCCACCTTTCTATATAGCAAAATATAAACGGGAAGTATGAAACTTGAATTTGGAATCGAGACAATAAGCAAACAAGCAAAGAGGTTATATAATTTTAGTCACTATTTTTGTTCACGTATATTATAGATGACATAGGACTTAAAAAGACAACTCCATAGAATCTCCGGAACCATAATATGCTAATTTATAAAGAAAATAATCTTTTGCCCGCGACTCTCTCCACCGGAGTTAAAAAAAAAACAAAAGTAAGTAGCCTATGTGTTCTTGCAGACTATACTATACATATATGCTAAATGTCATGTAGATTCGTTCAGTAGTTTAGGCGGCGAACTTTAATAAACATCCATCCATCTAAACTTTCGCATCTATACTATATATACTATACTATATCTATACTATTATAATAAAGCGTAAACACACACTTCTTTGTTGCCTAAGATCTCAGCAATTACAGCATATTTTTGAATAATTCTTTTTTTTAATACCACGTGAACGGCGTCGCGGTCGAAAGGTAGTGTTAATATAATTCCCTTAATAATTTCTCTAATTAAAATAAAGTATATCTAATATAGATTGTATTGATTTATGTTAACTTTATCGACTTTTTACTTTTTATCGAAGATTCATGTGACTGCAGTCGGCTTACTAATAGCGCTAATTCTGCCAGACATTAATGAAAGACATTGGCGTGAGAGCTTGTATAATTGGATGTGGGAATAATCACGCGCAATCTGATGGCTGGTAGCATTTGTTTTTGAAATAAATGGAGACTTGTAGATGTAATACGTTTTGATATAAATTCCTTTTGTTACTGTATCTTCACATGCCTCAGAAGTTAGAGATCGCAATATTCTAAAATTACTTACAAAATACGTTGTACCGTTCTCATTAGAGGTCTGTGTATAAGCTAGAGTTATTTACGTTGTCAAACTTTCCACGGCAGATAAAATTTACAGTATAATATAATCAGTGCATCAAAAACGACGAGTGATACTACAAACAAGTCTATCAATTCGGAATTATGCGTCCAATTACAATTTAGCGGCGTTGATGGAAAAACTTTTAAAGAGTTCCCGTACATTACGAGTAGAGTTATCAGTTTACTGTCAGTCCAACGGCCACCGGATAAACTAGTTTCGTCTTATGTCGGACTTTTATCAAATTTATTCCCAACATTATCACGAAGAAATCCGAAATAGGGATAACTTTCATTTTTGTCATTTCGTCCCTTCCGAACAAAATTCGTAACATAATCGAAAGGCCCACCTTTCTATGTAGCAAAATATAAACGGGAGTATGAAACTTGAATTTGGAATAGAAACAATAAGCAAACAAGCAAAGAGGTTATATAATTTTACTCACTATTTTTGTTCACATATAGTATTTTATAGATGACATAGGACTTAAAAAGACAACTCCATAGAATCTCCGGAACCATAATATGCTAATTTATAAAGAAAATAATCTTTTGCCCGTGACTCTCTCCACCGGAGTTAAAAAAAAAAAACAAAAGTAAGTAGCCTATGTGTTCTTGCAGACTATACTCTACATATATGCTAAATGTCATGTAGATTCGTTCAGTAGTTTAGGCGGCAAACTTTAATAAACATCCATCCATCCATCCATCCATCCATCCATCCATCTAAATTTTCGCATTTATAATATTAGTAAGATTGTCATTTCTCTTTAATTAATACTAAATGTAAATTTACCAAAGCATAATAATTAATCAATGCGTGTGATGTGTTGGTCAATTACTATTTTAATCAATTTAATGGACACGGAACCCATTAAAGATATGTGTCAATTATAATTTTGAAGTAAAATAAATTAGTCAAACGAATTGCCGATATCACGTGTTACAAGGCTCGCCGCGATTAATAGATTATCTATCGTATGGCTGTCGGTATGCTTAATTAGTTGCCTCCGCCCATCCATTGAGATTAGCCGCTACGTAGTTTGTCAATGTCACTGACAAGCCTTTTCGACATTTAGCTTACTTATGTCATTACGTGTTTACGTGTAACATATTTCATGTACCATGTCGTTAACGATCTAAATTCTAATTGAATCGATCTTGTTATAACATTGGCTACATGCTACGCCGTAGCACGATAGCAGGTCGTAGCACAAGCTACGCTATAGGCTACAACTACATAGTTTCAATTTAATGATATATTTTCAATTTAATGACAAATTTTGTCAATTAGTTTGAATGGTTTACGCCATATGGAAAGTGTCCAAAGAGACGTATTCCTGTCTTTAGGAACATTTATTATATTTCATGACAAATAGTTGAAAGAGATTCCAATAACTGCCTATTATAACAGCGTCAAATGTCAAATGTCAAATGACAAACATCATTGACTTGTGAAATATCGGTATTGTGAATATTAAATTGTTTACTGTACAAATATGCAATAATAAATTCCGAACTAAATTAAATGATCTATTAAAACACATAGTGCTCAACATTCCATTTCTAATGAAATTATTCCTGAAATTGAAATTTCATAATGTTGACTGACAGTATTCAGATAAAATTACTCACTAATGTGCATTTAAAACCTCTAACTGTCGACTTCATTGTATTATTCAAATAGCATAATTTCATGTGAGATTATTTTTGTACTTTTTTGCTAAATAGTTATTAATAATTTATCTTATTATTTAAATTTTATGTTAAAAACTAGCTTTTTCCCGCGGCTCCGTCTGCGTGGAATTAAAATAAAACAAAAGCAAGTAACGTACGAGTTCTTCCAGACTATGTACTACATATATGCCAAATTTTATCCAGATCCGTTCAGCGGTTTAGGCTTCAAACTCAAACAAACATCCATCCATACATTTAGACTTTTGCATTTATAATATAAGTATGATTATTAAAAAGCATTCTTACTGTGTGATTAGTGTTCATGTTTTTGTTATTTTTAGAATATATTAATTGATATTGTAATAATTTCTTGTTAATATTATACGCTTCAATCAAACTAATTACAATAAAGCTCTCCTGTTAGACGCTTTACATACTAATGTTGGCTAAAAACACTTTACGTAATTTTCATAATTAATTTGTGAGCGGTTTCAACAACGCAGGATTATCGTACGTATAATCAAGATTATAATAAACTAATCATATAAGAAAACATTTATTTTTAATTGTATATTTCTAAACTATTCAACAATTTCAGTTTCAAATTTATCGATATATGACTACAATAATTAGAACGTAGTTTCACATGTTCTCAAGTAGTTTAAAAAATTATTTACAGTTAATGTGGCTGAGATAATATACTGAGTCATTTAGTATCCTCAATCAATACTAGATTCTTAAGATAGAACGATTGTTTTTAATTTCTTTATTTGAGCCGTAATTAAAAATATCGGTAAGCTATCTAAATTTGTACCTTTATTTTAGAATGCTATTGCGATATTCAGATGAGTTACATTTTAAACCGAATTGATTAAAAAACGTAATTAAACCGCAGATATATCAAAGAGAAACAGAAATAGTCCGAGATTGAATATCGATTTCGTTCGTAAAATCCGACTAAATTCAAAACAAGAAATGCTTGAAGTTAGCTAATTGAATAGCGGAATGCATTTCCCTTATCTGACTGAATGAATACGTGATTTATCAATTCCCTGATACGCTCGTCACAAACGGACGTCGATATGAATATTTCGGACTACTGAGCCGGAATAGAAACATGATACATTCCGAAAGCTTTTATGTCCATCCTATTTGTATAATACATATTATAGGAAAGTTTTACTACAACTTGTTACTACATCGGAATTAATCAAGGAAGTTCAGTTTCAAGAATGTTCTCCCTCGCTGATGTCTTATAGATCTCTTCCACTTGTCATTCGTACAAATTCATTATCATCTAGTTGTAAGTAAAAATATTAGTTTTATTTATTAAGTCGCCGCGATACCGAACTAAGTACTACTATACTTAGTTCGGTATCGCGGCAACCTAATATGTGTTACCCTCAGAAACAAGAGAACGCTAACGCCGCCTGTGCCATCTCCTGGACGTCAGTTCCTTGTAGCTCACCATAGATGTATAGAGTAGTAATCTTAGTAATGTAATAAATGCAAAAGGTTATATTGATGTATGTTTGTTAGAGTTTATAGCCTAAACTGCTGAACGGATCTCGATGAAATTTGGCATAGATGAAGAGGATAGTCTGGAAGAACACAAACGTACGTTTTCTTTTATTCTGCGAGAAAGGAGTCGATGGCGAAAGTAAGGAGTAAGTATGAAGTCCGCGCCATCTTCGAAGTATACACAATTTATTTGTCTTATGTTAAAATTTCTTTTTGAGATTTTTAGGTAGGAGCTTGTTATTAAGATAAATTTAAGATTATTATGTTAATTTACGTCTATCTGTGTTCTTTTGATATCGTACCCTGAGCTGTTTTACGTAATAAATTGTTTTTGATACAAATAAACACTTATTTAGTTGAGTGCTGTTACTCTAACGTCGTTTATTAACGTCAAGTCTGTAAGATGTGACGGAGCGAAAAAAATTCATGACACGACACGGTTTATGCTAAAGCCTAACTGCTTAAGTTGCTTTCTTGAAAATACATTTGATAAATTTAAACGTTAATAGAATTTCGACGGGATTTTTCCTATTTATTTAAATTCGTAATGTTCTTGTAGGTTGTTTTTGTAAATTGAGAAATTAGGATAATGTTTTCAAGACATTTTTTTAATGTTTAATTATTGTATGTTTACAGAACAAACTAATACATAATCTTTTTTCAATTGAACATCTAAATTATTGCATTTAGAAGAACGTTAAATACTTATTATGCTGCTTTATTTGAACTTTCGCCCGCGAGTCCGTCCGCGTGCGAATAAAGAAAACAAAATTGAGTACCCTTTGTGTTCTTCCTGACTATGCTCTACAACTATGCCTCATTTTAGTAAGATCCATTCAGCAGTTTAAGCTTCAAACTCTATAAACATCCATCCATCTAAATTTCGCATTTATAATATTAGTAAGAAGTAAGATATAACATGAATCGCTGAATATTGTTATCTAATTAGATATATAAGCTGAAGTTGTTAGCTCTTATCAGTAATAGGTCATTGGTGTTATCAGTTGCGGCATGTAAAGTGGATTAATTTGATTAGCGTCCAGTTATTCCTGTTAGCTGTCTCATTTGTGTTAATGTCTTCAATTATGTTAAGTTGATATATCTATTATATATACGCATCTTATCTTACTAATATTATAAATGCGAATGTTTAAACGGGTGGATCTTTGTTAGAGTAAACTGCTCGATCGCGATGAAATTTGGCATAGAAGTAGAGGATAGTCTGGAAGAAAACGTGGGCTCCTTAATTTTGATATATGGAGTCGCGGGAAAGCTAGTAAACTATCAATTAGGAAATGAAATGTGGTATTTTATTTAAAGTTAAGTCTTTGATCTTCTTACGAACATTTTTACAGTGGTAGAGCCCGCTTTAACATCTTCGCACGCATGGGTCGGCTCGCCCGGTGTAATACCACGACCACACAGAAGACAGGCGTGAAGTGGGAGCAATTCCGCGTTTCGTCTGATGAGTGTGGTGCCGGAGTCCCAAATTTAGTCCCTTTCCACTTCTTTTTGACGGTGGAGGAGACGCATAGGAAGCGAAAACATCCTCTTTATGTGCGTCTCATCCTCCGTCGATTAAGGGTAGGCAACGCATCCGCTGTTGCGGATATCTATGGGCAACGGTCGCTTCGCCATTTTGGCGGAATCAGGTGGCCGCTTGCTCGTTTGCCACCTTATGATATAAAAGAAAAAAAAAACATTAAAAAAAATGTAATATAGTAACGAGTATTTCATTATTAATGTTTATTTTTATTTTTAATGTATACTAATATTATAAAGATTTGTAATTTTGGATGTATTGATATAACTAAAACTACTGGGATTATTTAAAAAATTCTTTCACTATTAAAAGGTTCGTTAAATCACAGGCTATATTATTTACTATTTTTCAATTCCACGTAAACGAATTCGCGAGCAACAGCTAGTAATAAAATGACTGGAAATTTAATTTGGAATCAACAAATGAACAAACAAACTAAGAATTCTAAACGTGTATCTATTTACTTGGGTTCTTATCAATAGTAAAACACTTATAAACGTAAAGTTCGAAGCGGAATTAAGGCACAATACTCGTATGACACTATTCCTCAGTTTAATTGCCTAGTGTGAACTGGGCAACTTTGTCAAGTGTTCTACGTCTTCGGTCCAATTATTTGCTTGTAAATGTACTTAGCGTGCGCACTTGCCTTGTATAATTTACTTTATATCAACAAGACAGAATTTGAATGAAGTTTCTGGTGTTGAGTTACTGTAGGAGAGAGTTACTGTACTTGAAGGATTTTGTATGTATTATTTTAAACACCGAAAATAAATAATGAAAATGATTTATTGGTGTAACAATTGATTATACAAGGTATTCAGATGTAGGGACTTTCTTTTAAGTAACCAATAGGTACTTGTGATAGGAAATCCCGCTAATAATCCGTAATCCGTAATCTATCTATTCTAATATAATAAAGCGTAAAAACACACTACTTTGTGGCGTTAGATGTCAACAATCACAGCATATTCATGAATAATTCTTTCTTTAATAAAAAGCACTACACTTACGACACTCTTTAGGCTATGTTTTTTTCACGCTATTAAATATATATAAATAACTAAAAAAACTAAATGCAATAATATAAGAGATGCAGACTTTTCAGCAATCTTTTGCGTTTGCAACAATCGATATAAAATTGTTATTCTTGGTTTAAAGTTATACGGCAACGCATCTATAGTTCCTCTGGTATTGCAGTTATCCATAGCCGGCAATAACGATATCGGCGTTCCCGTTGGACGTTGCTTTAAAAAAATACATTTCATATTTGAATCCATAATTTTTTTTTTAGTTTTTTTTAACATAACATTATGAGTCAATTTAATAGAGTTGTCTGTTTTATTGGTACAAGTTTAATAGTTCACCAATTAAACAAAACGTTCAATTTGTCGGAATGTTTCGTGTAAAAAACGGCTAACCGCTTCGTGAAAATGTTACTTTTGTCTGCAAATTGTTGTGTTAATTCCGTTTTGTTTGGTTTTTTTGTTTTTGCTGTAACGCTTTTGTTTTCACGGCAACTGAACACGGAGTTAACTGGAATAGCTTCGGCAACATGGCGCTTATTTGCGATTGTAATACGGAAACTAAGCAAATATAAATTATATAATAATAGCATAAAAGTCTGTAAAGGTAAATTATATCTCACACAGTAAATATTTGTCTATTTTTATTTTAATAACAAGAAACTTTGCTAAGTAAAATTTAGTACGTATAAAATGTTATGATAAATTCATAACAGTACGCGAGGCATTATTAAAAGCACCTTTAAATATAGGAGTAAAACAAAATTACATTAAAATTTACGTCACGTTACGCAGCGACATTACAAAGTACAAGTTAAATGCCTCGCTTCCAAACGAGAAAGCAATTTTGTAATCTGACGTTAAGTAAATACGAGAACCGAAAGATATGGAAGATATTTTAATATGGCGCTCACAAATTGTACAGAGCTACGATTATACGGAAACAGTTGTACGCATTTTTATTTTCAACAAAGCAGCGTATTTAATAACAATTATCTTAGATATTTTGAATATACAACTACATAGTGATAGTAATTTAAAAAAATCAATTTCATTACTAAACATTTAAATTGCGGCAACAAATACTTTTTAGAACTACGAAAATCAGTGGTAGAACCCGCTTTAACATCTTCGCACGACTGGGTCGGTTCGCCCGGTGTAATACCACGACCACACAGAAGACAGGCGTGAAGTGGGAGCAATTCTTCGTTTCGTCTGATGAGTGTGGTGCCGGAGACCCAATTAAAGTCCCTTTCTCTTACCACCCTTTTCTTATAAGGAAAGGATGGGAAGGGAATGTGGATTTGATATCCTCATTATGTGCGTCTCCTCCTTCGTTTAAGGGTAGGCAACGCATCTGCAATTGCGGATGTCTATGGGCAGCGGTCGCTTCGCCATTTTGGCGGATTCAGGTGGTCGCTTGCTCGTTTGCCACCTTATGTTACAAAAAAAATTATAGTAGGTAAGAGATTTTACTCTCAAGTAAAGAAAATGATAGAAGGATGACGTAATTTATGGTTTGAATTGACGGAATGTATTTTTTTTTTTCAACAAACGTAAATTGGAAAATTAAGGTACTACTTACCAAAAGAATGTTTCTAAAACTTCTTTTACAACAAAGAGGATATACTTTGCAATATCAATTTGTACTAAATTGTTTAGATACAGCATGACTGAGACAGTTAATGGATATTGTTAGGCAATTTAACCGCATGTGGTTTATCAGCGCATTATTTTATTTACGGGCAATATAGCATATTTGTTGTTTATTATATGTGCGGCGCGAATTCGACGCTCGTAAAACTTATCGTACATATAACAGGATTCTTATATCGCTTAATGACGTGAATACGATTTAAGATAAATACGTGTTATTATTATATAATTAATTATAATTTCCTTCCCACCCTTTTTCTTATAAGAAAAGGATGGGAAGGGAACGTGGATTTGACGGTGGTGGAGACGCATAGGAAGGGGAAATATCCTGTTAATGTGCGTCTCCTCGTCCGTCGATAAGCGTAGGCAACGCATCCGCTATTGGAAATGTCTATGGGCAGCGGTCTCTTCGCCATTTCGGCGGATTCAGGTGGCCGCTTGCTCGTTTGCCACCTTATGATATAAAAAAACAATTGAATTATTAACGATCGTGATTTAACACAGATAAGTGCAGATCTGAAATTAACGTAAATGTGGTGTCAACCATATAGTACAGGGCAAGTATTCACATAAAACAAGTAACCCCGAACATAAGATAGATTTGTGTCCCTTTTCACTGCAAAGCTGTTTCGCGCTGTCTATCTATCCCTTTATATGATTACATCTATAAAACTACGCATACGGATTTTGATACAGTTTAGTATAATAGATAGAGTGATTCAAAAGGAAGGTTTATATGTACATATAATAAATGTATAATGTAGTAGAGAAATACTAATAATTTTAAAGGTTTCTAATTTGATGTCGTAACTAAACACATTTATTCCGCTTACTTTGTTGTAAACGTAGTTGGTGGTTTAATCTTGAAATAAGGAGAGAGAGTTAGTTTTGAATTTTTGAACTCCACATTGACGAAGTCGTGGGGAACAACTAGTCTTGTATAAATAAGAAAACCTTTTCTGGGATGGGAATTTAACGATCTTTAATACCACAGTCGATTACCTTACAACGACAAAGTTGCCACATTTACATCTACTTAGCTGTTAAGCGTGATGTTTGAGTCTCAGTAGGTGAGATCGTCGACGCAAATGAGACCGTGTTAACGGAACGACAGCCAATCTCCAGTGTCGTGGCGTAACACGTTTCAAACTTTAAGCTAATTTTATTCGTGAAACTAACTTTCACCTGTGTCTCTACCTATATAATGCTAACTTTTAATTTATGATGATAATGAGTATTTAATTCGCAATAGTAATCTTCTTTCTAATATGATAAATGCGAAAGTTTACATGATGTTAGAGTTTGTAGCCTAAACTGCTGAACAGATCTCGATGAAATGTGGTATAGATGTAAGATTATTTTTATCCCGCTTAAATGTAGTCGCTAGCAAAAGCTTTTTGACGTAAAAAACAAAACAATTTTTATGTTTGTATTTCATGTCTTGATTTCTTTAAGTTTTCAAACTACCTATATAAGACAGAAGTGATACTAACCATACTAATATTAAAATATAAACATTTAAGTGAATCAACTAGCAACACTAACATATCTTTAGATATAGTTGTAAATATTTGAAAAATTTATAATAGTTTTTAGTTGTAATTTAATAATAATGTAAACTGTGTGAAGGGAAAAATAAAAGCTATCTTTATCTTTATCTTTATATAAGACAGAACAATTGAGATATTTGCTTCCTTATATATAGACAATGTTTAAAATCGTCATAGGAAGTCCTCGCAATTAGGATAAAACGTATTCCTTGACTAATGTAAGGAAACGCATTCAACAGAGCGCAGCCTACTTCATATTTAAAAGCTTTAATGTTGCCCTTTTGAAATACCACTTTTGTATAAAATATAGGTTACTGCATTTACTATCGTTGTACGGAATGTAAAGGCATATGAAGAAAAAACTAACGGATTAACTAGAACGATGCTTGTCCATACTTACTTTTATGCTGTAAAAGAATTGTCTTTAAAAATATTTTTTGATTAATTAAAACGAATTCTAAGAGTAACTAAGATAAAGCATTATGTATGAGTTACAGTTTACAAGTTTTTTTTTATAGATGAAGTTAGCTAGCTGAATTAATCGCTTCAAAGACTAAAGTAAAAGGTTAACGATAAGCTACTTACTTTTATGCTGTAAAAGAATTGTCTTTAAAAATATTTTTTGATTAATTAAAACGAATTCTAAGAGTAACTAAGATAAAGCATTATGTATGAGTTACAGTTTACAAGTTTTTAATTATAATTAATTAAATAATTGACTGGTTATGAAATAAAAAGCGTCTCCGTCCGCGTGTAATTAAAAAAAATATAAGTAGCTTATGTAATCAGACTATCCTCTATATCTATGCTAAAGTTCATCGATATCCGTTCAACACTTTAGGCTACAAACTAACAAACATCCATCCATCTAAATTTTCGCATTTATATTAGTAAGAAGTAAGATAATCTGCAATTATCATCAGCTTATGTTTGTCCATCGCTGTACATAGAAATGTAACATAAAATCAATATGTTTTGATAGGTCTGTATCCTGTATCCTTTCCCGTTCCACCCTTTTCTTATAAGGATAGGATGGGAAAGTGGATTTGACGGTGGAGGAGATGCATAGGAAGGGGAAATATCTTCTTTATGTGCGTCTTCTCCTCCGTCGATTTAGGGTATGCAACGCATCTGCAATTGCGGATGTATATGGGCAGGGGTCGCTTTGCCATTTTGACGGATTTAGGTGACCGCTTGCTTGTTTGCTACCTTATTGTATAAAAAAAAATCTATCGAGCAATGTGTTTTAGTTATACATTGCTTGATAGATGTCACTGGCACAACCCTGACGATCGTCAATCAAAAACCGACAACCCTTTGTTCTTGTTTATTGTCCGTAGAGGATGTACAAAAAATATATTATAACATTAATGATTAATCCCTCGACAAATTTGATCGTAAAATTTTCTTTTTTTTTATTATAATATACAAAGTGTTTTTTTATAGATGAAGTTAGCTAGCTGAATTAATCGCTTCAAAGACTAAAGTAAAAGGTTAACGATAAGCTACTTACTTTTAATCGCGGTGGAAGGATATACAGAAAAGGTTTCTCCTTTCTATTCGTCCTCTCCCCTGCCAAATCTACTTATAATACCCATCCTTTTACTTCTAAAGGGGACGAGAATTAGAATTTTGTCTCTAGCAAATAATACAATAAATGTTACAATAAACTTTAATAGAACACAATTCCTCATAAGACATACTTTATGATAGTTTCAGGAACGTAATAATTTATGGTTACCATAATTACGTTGTCACTGTAGGTGGCATTTTCTGCAAATGGCCTTTGTTACGGACGGCATAATGCTGTTATTGTCTACGCTCCGCCGAGCCTTGTATTGTTAAAGTTTCATAACTTTAACAAATAACTTGAAGCTTAATACTTTTGAATTCCTTGTTAAATAGTTATCCTTTTAAAATCCACTATTTGATGCGGAAAAATCTTTAAGTCATACTGATGATCTACTTTTGTACACATTTCTAATGATATGACCAATGTGTTCTAATAGGACTATAACAACAGCGGATTTTTTTTTTATATATTATAAGGTGGCAAACGAGCAAGCGGCCACCTGAAACCGCCGAAATGGCGAAGCGACCGCTGCCCATAGACATCCGCAATTGCAGATGCGTTGCCTACCCTTAATCGACGGTGGAGGAGACGCACATATAGAGGATATTTCCTCTTCCTATGCGTCTCCTCCACCGTCAAATCCATTTTTCCTTCCCATCCCTTCCTGTTAAGAAAAGGGCGGAAAGGAAAAGGGACCAAAATTAGGCCTCCGGCACCACATTCATCAGACGAAACGCGGAATTGCTCCCACTTCACGCCGGTTTTCTGTGTGGTCGTGGTATTACACCGGGCGAGACGACCCATTCGTGCGAAGATTTTAAAGCGGGCTCTATCACTGTTAGAAAATAGAAAATGTTACAGGGAAGAAACTTTGATTTCATAATAATTTTACTATTATATATAATAGCTCTCGCTAGACGGTTGGATTAAGGGCCCGATACAAAAGGCGATTATTTTGGAAACCGCACGTATTGTGAGGAGGTTCCTGTCTCTGCAGCCCCGACCACTGGTTGCTTGAGTCATCGGATTCCGCAGCCGGTGGAGTTCTATTTTTTTTATATAATATGTTTTATTTTTTTTATAACAAATCATGTAAAATATATTATATATAATAATAATAATAATAATAATAATAATAATAATAATAATAATAATAATACACATTTAATCAGTTCCAAAACACATTGCAACATAATACACTTGAACAAAAAAAAATACAAACGAGAAAAAAGCAAATATCTTGATATTTCTTAGATCAATCGATACATTATGCTAAAATGTAATTTTCAATATTATTAGTACTAGTGAAGCATATTTTAATAGTATGTTACTATTAAAGTTATTTAACCATAGTAGTGGTAACAAAATTTGAACATAAATCACAATCAAGGAATATTTTATTTGCAGTTTTATGTACTTTTATTTACATTTACTTTAACTATGTCTTAAGTTAGGTATAAGATTTTTAGCTCACGTATTTATCTATACTAATATTATAAAAAGGAAAGATTTGAATGTTTGTATGTATTGAAATAACTCAAAAACTACTGGGCCGATTTCAAAAATTCTTTCACAATTAAAAAGCTACGTTATCAGTGAGTAACATAGGCTATATTTTTTTAATTTCACGCGGTCGAAGTCGCAAGCAACAGCTAGTATTTAGATATTTTGAAACATAAAACTTTCGAGTTTAACATCTTGAATGTTCGGTAACATTGATGGCATACTTTTTAAAGACAAGTCTGCCACAGCTAACGGATGTAATAACAAAACTCGTATTAAATAATATTTAAGCTCTCTGCTACGGGTTCATTCCTTTTTAGTCCCATATGAATTTTATGCCTTACAGAATTCAACGGTGGTTGTTACATTGGAAATTCAACTCTAAGTTATATTAATAAAGTTTATTTTGCGTTTCTCTTAGAATGCTAGCTTCGAATACGCGCATTATAACTTGCGCTATAAAAATGAATGTAATCCCTAGTTTTGCCATATAGAGCAATACTAACTTTTTACTGACATTTACATAAACAATTCTTTAAAGTTAAATAGTACTTCAATATATTTTTCACGAGCTGTCGCCCGCAAACTTGGTTAGCGCAAATTTGGAACATCCGTTACGCCATTTTGTCAGCGCGGAAGAAAAAAAAAGTAGCCTATAATATGCCTATCCATGTCAGCTACCCTCCAGTGAAAGTTCCGTCGAAATCGGCCCAGCCGTTTCGGAGCTTACCCGGAACAAACGCGGCTTGCGGACAGACATACAGACAGACATTTTTCCTATAATATTAGTACAGAAAAATACAACAGACCATAAAAATACCAAACGATTTATATATTTTTTGGTTAATGACGTCACCTATTGTGTTATAAAGGACAATATATTATTTTATCAAACGTTTCTTTCGCTCAACAAATTTGAACGATTCACGCAAAATGACGCGTCCACCATTACTTATTCGCGTCGTCGCTCGGTCTGTGACAATACGTCGCCAAATAAACGACAAAACCACAATGTTAATATGATTCCTATCTACTTTTAAGGAAAATTTCTTATCTACTCTTCTTTGTTAGGACAAAAGAAATACATTTACGCACTCGCCTTCATTCGTTTGTTATTTATGTTGGCGTTATTATGTTGGATGAATACGTTTGTTTTTACAGGCTTACGGACACGTTATATTATCGAATTCAGGCTATATAAAGGATTGTGTGTGTGTGCAAACACTACTTTATATATACACTAGCTGTTCCCATGCGACTTCATCCGCATAAAATTATGAAAATTTTATTTTATTGTTTACATGTCAAATGTCAAAATGATATGACATGACAAACCTTGACAATCTTGCTTCCTTGATGTTGGCAGCAACTTATGGTCTCTTTCCCACATTAGGATTTTATCCAAAATATTTACCCCCTAAGTTTAATGGCGTGAAAATATATAGCCTAAAGCTAGACGTAAGCGTAGGGCTTTTAGTTAAAAAAATAATTATTCAAAAATATGCTGTAATTGCTGACATCTTAGGCAACAAAGAAGTGTGTGTTTACGCTTTATTATAATAGTATAGATTTATTTTATTATTAGTTTTCGCCGGCGACACCGTCCCCGTGGAATTAAAAAAAGTTGCCTACATGTGTTTTCATACTATGCTCTATATCTATGCCAAAATTTATCGAGATCTGTTCACTCGTTTAAGCGGCAAACTCTACATCCGTTTAAACTTTCACATATACGATATTAATAAGAATAAGAATGAGATTTTATTAAAACAGCCGATAGAGTATTTGCTTACTAAGGGTGTTGTTCATTATTTGTGAGAAATCTTGCTTTAAGAACAGCTTAAATATCCAAAAATCAGTTAAACTATAAGTGTTTTTACAGTTTACTCTAGAATTTATTTACAACTAGCTGTTCCCGTGCAGCTTCATCCGCATGAAATTTTATTTTATTGTTTACATTTGTCAAATTATCAATTGCAAATGTCAAAATGACACGATATGATGACAAACCATGGCAACCTTGCTTCCTTAATGTTGGCAGCTTGTAGTTTATAGCCCCTTTCCCACGTGAAGGTTTTTTTCCAATTTACTTATTCCCTAATTTTAATAGCGTGAATATATGTAGCCTAAAGCATGTCGTAAGTGTAGGGATTTTTATTAAAGATTGTATTATTCAAAAATATGCTGTGATTGCTGACATTCTACGCCACTAAGTAGTGTGTGTTTACGCTTTATAATATTAGTATGGAAGTATAGATATAGATAGATATTTTTGAAATATCGAGTTGTTTGCAAACCCAAATACTAAGACTACATTAAAAATACTTTTCACATACTAAATAATGTTTGTTTGTTCAACAATTTTTACCTGTTTCAACGACTAAGCGATCTGTCATTCGCATGTGCAGTTTCAATGATTAATTACTTTCGACGTGTGTACTCTTTATTCGCTACATTGTACAAACAAGAGGTATGGATAAAAGAAAATTTTGTCGTATTCAATTTGTATTTTTTTTAGAAATAATACAATTAATATTGTAGGAACAATAGATCAGAAACAATAAAAATACACAAAAAGGTTTTAGTAATCCTATGTCCATTCTCCATTTTCTATCTATTTTCCTCAAATTGCTTATGGGTGTAGTCTGTGCCCATAGAAAATACCATGCACTAAGGCGGCCATCTTGTGAAACTGGAAGATTCAAGTCTCGATAGGTGCGCACGCGGCCACGTGTTCGATCGACGTTACTCCAACACTCATATGTTTTATGAAAATACGGATCGTAGTATTAAGCATTACGCCTAGTCGATAATGTCATAAATTACCCGAAAAACCTCATGCTTATAATTCTGTGAAATACGAACATCTATAAATGTTCACGAAAATTCGAATTTTATTTTGTTCTTTTTTCAAAACACTGGCTGGATACAAGAGATTTAACATTGAAATCGTTCACTTTAAAAAGAAAAAGCTGGCAGTGAAATTAAAAACGTCGACAGCAGATATCGTTGGCTCTCCGCTGCATTGCCGCTTCGATCAGAATCGAGAATCTTTTCATTGAAGTTATATTCATCCTGCATTTATATGGAGTTTAATAATCTTGTTGATATTATAAAGACAATATTCATTTGTTTTGTAGGTTTTTAAATAAGTTTGTAATTGCACGTTATTTCAAAGGTTATTTGAGTGGTACTCGTATAATAAATTACAAAAGAGACTTTCTACAGAAAGAACTTCGACTTCGTCTGCGTGCAATATGAAATAGTAAAAAAAATCGCCCAAGTTGTTTTTGTGTTATTTCAATACATACAAAAATACAAAAATTTTCCTTTCTTTATAATCCCATACATATATCTTTATTCGCTTATTTACTACATAATATATTTTACACGATTTAAATAAATATAAAACATATTATGTAAAAAATAGAGCACCACCGGCTGCGGAATCCCATGACTCAAGCATCTAGTGGTCAGGGCTGCAGGCCCTTTCTTTATAATATTAGTATAGATTACAAAATACAAAATATTAATAATTTATTCACGAAATTGTGAAGCAAAAGGTTAGCGATGTGTGTAGATATTAGGCGGCGAGATGATGAGGACGTAAACAAAAAAATGTTAAGATCGAATGTGGATGGCTACAAACGTAGAGGAAGACTGAAGAAAGTATGGATGGATTGTGTGAAAGAGGATATGCTTAAGAAGAAAGTGAATTCAGATATGACGACTGATAGAGATGCATGAAAGACACGCTGTGTCGACCCTCCGCAAAGACTAGGGCAAGATGATGATGATAGCAAGAATTACAAAATAATATGGTAGTTCTGTTCAATTTCTATTGCTATTTTTGTAGTTGTATTATTGAAACTGGTGCAGTTCAAACCAGAGAAGAGTTGCAGTGAAATTAAAAAGCGTCAAGCGCAGGCCAGTTTGCCGATGCATTGCTAACGGCGTCGATTGAAACCGTACAACTTTGTGTTTCCACTTTTCCTTTTTTTCAATAAGTATTTGATACGATACGTAAAAAAATTATAATAAACTAAAATAAACTTTGAATGCTATTTTAGGTATAATCTAGAATAGTTTTTTTTTTATTATCAGTAGATTTTTGTTAATTTACTAATATTTCCTTTAACCATTCCAACTAAGCTCTAGGATTGTGGATATGGTTCACGACAATAGTCGGATGGCGGGATTCAAACCCTCGACCTCAAGATTGGTAGTCCGTACTTCAAACCATTAGGCTATTGGCGCTTAATATTTTTTGACGCTTTTAATTACATCTTTTTATCTAAAGTAAATTGGAATGCATATTTGTGTTTAGAATATAGTGAATGATATTCGATGATCATTAAAACCCTGGTAAAAAAATTATACTTAAATAGCAATATACCTAGGCCTGGTGATAGCAAGATTTTTGGTACTGAAGAAAGTTAATTTAAATTGAAAACAACTAAAACCTTATACCTAAATTCACACCAATAATAAGTTAGTCCTTACAAAGTTAGTTTTAGTCGGGTCAAAAGAAATTTGGTCTGTAATTTTAGTCGCGTCATGTTTCTGTTTAAATTAATAGTTGAGTTTGTAAAATTATTGATATAATTTATCATATGCATTTACTAAGCATCGTGTCATTTGCATCTGTTATAGCTGTTGGAATGATTGGTTGCGTCACGTACGTTGTTTTCAGCCTAGAATTTCAACTGTGAATATATTGATGAGAGCGCGGAACCGTTTTATTAGCGACCCGTTAATTGAAGTTGTATTTTGTTGATCACTATTTTTTAAACCACTCGTATTGAGTTAACATGTCATTTTTTTAATAAATTGTTTTGATTAACGTTTAAAAACATAATTGGATATTTGTGTTTTTTAGTATTTTAACTATTTACATATAACTTACTAGTTCCCTTGCGGCTTCATCCGTATGAAATTATAAAAAAAAAAATTGTTTACATTTGTCAAATTCTCAAATGCAAATATCAAAATACTAATTACCTTGCTATGGCAATCTTGCTTTCTTGATGTTGGCAGCAACTTATAGTCTCTTTCCCACATTAGGGTTTTTATCCAAAATATTTACCCCTAAGTTTAATGGCGTGAAAATATATCGCCTAAAGCGTGACGTAAGTGTAGGGCTTTTTATTAAATAAAGAATTATTGAAAAATATGCTGTAATTGCTGACATCTTAGGCAACAAAGAAGTGTGTGTTTACGCTTTATTATATTAGTATAGATATAGATGAGTTACTGAAAATAGTGCGATTGGAATAAAATACACATTGAGTCTAATAGAAGGTGTAAATAAATAATATTAACTATAAATTAAATACAAATATTTATAAATACTATAAAAGACTTTATGCAAATAAAATTTCTCCTTAGTTTAATAATAAAATAAAATTGTTCATAGTACATATTTTTACAGTTCAAAACTTTTAACTTTATTTGCTTTAACGCCGAGTCAATTTAAAACTTGTGATGTTTCAGTAATTTGTTGACAGAATAAGTAAAAAAATAGATTCCAATTCTATCTTTTTTCTTTGTAGATTTGTTTCTTTGTACGTTTATTATGTCTAACTCAGTTGTTATATATTTGTTCATTTCAGGACCATAGTTTGTAATAACAAAACTCAAAAAGTACCGAACCGATTTAAACAATTCTAACACCATCCGAATGCTGAGAATGAGAAAAGTAGTTTTTATGTATTGAAATAACTCAAAAACTACTGGGCGGATTCCAAAAGTACTTACATCATTAAAAAGCTACGTTATCGCTGAATAATATAGGCTATATTTTCTAAAAAAAATTTTAATTCCACGTGGACGAAGTCGCGAGCAACAGCTAGTTTAACAATATGTTGAGTTTAAAATATGTCCAACAGTGCGAATAGAATTGTAGATAGGAAAAAAAAAGATAAAAGCTCGTTTCTATTAACAGTAATTGAGCTCTAACAGGTCATCTAATCCAGTATTCTACTATTTATTCTAGATAATTCAAATGCAGTGCGCGCTTGAAATTTACGGTCGACATTATGACAGCGTCACCATAGGCGACATCTCCGACAAATGACTTTTGTTACGGACTGCAGCGGGCGGAGTCGAGCGCAGTCATTGTCTTCCCCGGCGTGTAATTAAGCTTCTAGATATACTAGAATAAGGACATTACGTCACTCCAACAATGGAATTAGTATTCTGCTATAATTAGAGCGGGCGCACGCTACTATCGCACAACTGTTGTGCGATTGTCGATTGTTTCGCAGCCTTCAACTGTTTAGTTACGCAACTAAAAATCGAGTAGTGTGCGCACCTCCATATAAGCTCATAGGAATCAAAGCGCGATTAAACAGTTGTGCGATGGTTTCGATTCAGGTGTGCGCACGCTCTTAGTGTTTAGAATGGTTACAGAACTAACCAAGTAATTGATAATTTTGAGGATTACATAAAAGGAATATTCTTTATATCAGAGACTCGGATCAATTGTAATTGCATTTGACTCTTTTATTATTTTTTTATTTAAACTTATTCAATTAAATAATCATTTATTTATATTATGAGTGAACGAGCAAGTGTCCACCTGAATTCGCGGAAAAGCCGAAGCGACCACTGCCCATAGACATCCGTAATTGGAGTTGCGTTGCCTACCCTTAATTGACAGAGGAAGAGACGCAGATAAATAGGATATGCGTATGCGTCTACTCCAACATCTAATCAACTTTACCATCCCATCCTTATCTTATAAAAAGGATCGGGGAAGGGACTTAAATAAGCCATCAATAAAACATGATCATTATTATACTATATACTAAATGACTATTTCCTATGAATTCAATTCGATTGTAAATTGTCTATCGAACTTTCCGGACAGATCTGACTTTGCTCAATTTGCTTGTTATACAGAGTTAGGTGGAATTTGAAAAGCAATTAGCAAACAGTGGAGTTTGTGATAGATTACGACATTCCAATATAATAGACATAGTTAAATATTTATCTGCTACACTAAGCTAATTCGTCACTAAATCTACACTATGGGACATCATCTAAAGACTCCGAGTGCAACAAATAATTACAATTTATAAAAATAAAGACTTGCTACCTATGACGGTTTTTATTACTTGATGCTTATTTTTGTTTTGATATGTTAATATAAAATGCATCTTATTGTTATTTTAAAACAATTGACGGACGGATTCACTAAACTATCGCACAACTATTTAGTCTCGCATTGATTCCTATGAGCTTATATAGAGGTGCGCACACTACTCTATTATACACTATTTTTAGCTGTGCAACCAAACAGTTGAATTAGCTGCGAAACAATCGACAATCACACAACAGTTGTGCGATAGTTTAGTCAAAGGTCGCGCCCGCTCTCAGATCTCTGCTAAGAAAATTAAAAAAAAACGTTTATAATAGTATTAAGCTTTCAATAGGATTAGTGAAGGGTAAATGTCAACAAATGTTGAATCCGATAAAGGAAATTGCAGAGCTGTTAACTCGATACAGCCTTTGTAACTTCCACGTTTAAACAATGTGGCTTTGAATTCGTTAAACCTTACTTTACACATTCAAATTAAACGCCAATAACCCAATACTGGACTGAATAATGTAGCGTAGTCAATTTAAATACTGTACTTCGATAAAGTCTTACTCCAAGCAACCTCTACGTCTAGGTCATCATCAACTTGCCCTTATCCCATATGGAGGGTCGGCACAGTATGTGCTGCTCTTCCATAAATCTCTATCAGCCGTCATATCTGAATCCACTCCTTTCTTAAGCATATCCTCTTTAACACAATCCATCCATACTTTCTTCGGTCTTCCTCTTCCTTTGTAGCCATCCACATTCATTCTTAACACTTTCTGGTTTATGTCCCCATCGTCTCGTCGCATAACATGTCCATACCACGCTAACCTTTTACTTCTCAATTTCTCCACCACTGGCGCTACTTTCAAACTTCCTCTAATATTCACATTCTTAACTTTATCCATTCTTGTCACACCACACATCCATCTTAACATACGCATTTCAGCCACCTCTACGTCTAGGTATTTAACAAAAATGTTATCAATTATCAAAAGTCGGAGTAAAGGCCTTTTTTTTTTTTATTTTTGTTAAGCAAGCGCTTGACCACGATCCCACCTGAAGGAAGTGACGATGCAGCCGAAAGATGGTACGCGCTAGCCTAATAGATGGCTAAAATAAGAAAAAGAAATAAGAATAATTTTATTAGCAAAATTTATTTTAATTTCAGAATTGTACAGATAGTTCTTGGAATTTTAGATAGCACAAAATTTCTGAGTAGTTTTTAAATTTGAAATTTAACTTTCGTTAGAAATTTATTAACAAAGACGTAGGCTAATAAAAAACGAAATATTAATAATATTTTAAAACAATAGACTAATGTTAGCATTAGTATTGTTCGAAATAACACAAAGCTAACAAAGAACTTTCGTGAAGTTTCCATTTTATGAATTGTAATACAATGATAATGAACAAAAGTTTTAATTCTTTGGGAAAACTATTAAAATTTATTGTCTAACATAAAGTGGTAGATTAACCTTTGAATAGTGACATGAACTTAGTCTCTGTCTACCCTGTTGGGTATAAGGGTGAAGATATAAAAATTAACAACAAATTCCGCATTGATAGAAATGCTAAAACATTTTATTGACCGACGTCCCAAAAGAAGGAGGTACTCAATTCGTCTGTATGTGATTTTTTTATGTGTGTTACGGCATAATATAGATTACTGTTTTCGTTTTGTGATTTGATAGACTTCATATCTAGGTTATTTAAAAAAAAAGTATTATAATTTACACTACATAAGTTTATATTATATTATAATAGGTATAATTGTTGAAAATGTTCACTAAAAGAATTTTGGAAAATATTCAATTTACATTCATCATATCTTACCTAATTTTATTAACACCACTAAATGCATTTCCATCGTTCTTCTTAAACACCGGTATACATTATTTGACAAAGAATATGGCAATCATACTTCATATTAATCATACTTCATATTAATCATACTTCATACTAATATTATAAATGCGAAAGTATAGATGGATGGATGTTTGTTAGAGTTTGTAGCCTAAACGACTGAACGGATTGCAATGAAATTTGGCATAGACGTAGAGGATAGTCTGGAAGAATACATAGGCTATTCACTTTAGTTTTTTTTTAATTCCACGCGGACGGAGTCGCGGGCGAAAGCTCGTAATAAATATGTATAAAAGGAGGAAAATTTTCGTTCAGTTAGCGTTAAGTGTAAGGTAAAAGCACACATGTATCAAGTTGGTTAACTGCATCTGACAAGGTGAGTGCTGACTGGAGTAGGGAACGTATGGACCGATTGTGAATAAACAAAGAGGTTTGCTCTTACTGATGTAAATCTAAGTAATCCAGTGAGTTCATGATGGAGAGTGCTTTATTACATTTACTTTAATGCTTGTATTTTTCATAATGTAATTTTGTCTATATTTTTCCTCTAGAGTATGTACTTAGGTAGAAATGGTGCGCAATAATCGACTTTATTGTTACGTAAAGCTTTAATTATATTTTATGACTAGCTGTTCGCGTGCGGATTCATCCGCGTGAAATTATGATTTTTTTTTTATTTTTTACATTTGTCAAATTATCAATAGCAAATGTCAAAATGACATGACATGACAAACCTTAGCAATCTTTCTTTCTTGATGTTGGCAGCAACTTATGGTTTCTTTCCCACATTAGGGTTTTTATCCAAAATATCTACCCCTAAGTTTAATGGCGAGAAAATATATAGCCTAAAGCGTAGCGTAAGTGTAAGGCTTTTTTATTAATAAAATAATTATTCAAAAATATGCTGAAATTGCTGACATCTTAGGCAACAAAGAAGTGTATAGATATATATTATTATCTTTAATCTGTCTAAAAACACGATTTTGGTAAAAATGTGTCTTACTCGTTTATGATTATTAAATCATTTTATTTTCCCAAGTGTAGAGTAAAAAACATTAGGTTATATACAGCGTGTATCATTTTTCCAGTCTACTTTTAACAAATAATATTAAAAAAAACTTGTTTAATTTTTGTTAATTACGTACACTGTAAAAATGTGAACAATTCGTGAAAATTACAAGCCACAAGTCAAAGAATGAAGAGAATGAAGTAATTACTCGAGCGGTCGCAGGCGCGGCGTTAACGCAAAATAACCGCCGCCGCGGCACGTGGGCCTTGATTGTCGCAGATATTCAACACCATTATTTGTATAAGGCTCGTGATGTATTGGGGGCATTGTTTAATCTACCTGGCGTTTTTACGACAAAGTCACAGACAAGAAGTTTAGTCAATTTCAAATATTAGAACTATGCGTTTAAATTTCGTTAAATAAAATCGCACAGAAAACTAAGAATATAATAGAATAGAAATAATTTATTGAAAACAAAAGATTAACAATTACAATTACAGTTATACCAACTTAAAGCTAATTACAATATGTGGTTAAAACGTTTAATCTGGTGATGCCCACACTAGGCAATGCCTGTATCGTGGGCACCGATATTCAGCAGTTACAATATTTCCTAACATTAATTACTAAAAACCTACGCTTACGGCATTTCGGTATTATTTATGAATTATATATTGCTCCAGTATAAATGAAAAATAAATAATTTATATCTATACTAATATAATAAAGCGTAAACACACACTTCTTTTTTGCCTAAGATGTCAGCAATTACAGCATATTTTTGAATAATGCTTTTATTAATAAAAAGCCCTACACTTACGTCACGCTTTAGGTTATATATTTTCACGCCATTAAACTTAGGGGGTAAATATTTTGGATAAAAACCCTAAAGTGGGAAAGAGACCATAAGTTGCTGCCAACATCAAGGAAGCAAGATTGCCATGGTTTGTCATCATGTCATGTCATTTTGACATTTGCAATTGATAATTTGACAAATGTAGGTAAACAATGAAATATTATATTTTTTTTATAATTTCACACGGATGAAGCCGCAAGGGAACAGCTAGTACTTCATATTAAAAATTGGCAGTTAAGTTTCCGGATTAAATGGAAAACCAAATAAAATAACGTGTAACTTAAATTTTGTACCCAATTGAGTTAAACTATTGAGCCATCGTATTTTCATTCAAAAAATTGTATGCCTATATTTCGTTGTTATACATATTTTTTTATTAAAAATTGTTTGGAACTACAAACAAAAGTTAAAAAACAATTACACGCCCAGTGTACCTCGGTCCGAATCTCTGCTTGAACAAACTCATCACGGCCTGAAAAATGTGAGCTCTAGACGCGAGTGAAACACTCACTGCAAATGAGTCTCCTTTCATCTTGTTGTGGGGATCTCACGGCTTATTTACGAGTACACTGTAGACAGACCGTCTGTTAGGAAAGGATGTTCTCGTCCCAACAACCCATTCAAAATAATTGCACCCGGATATAACGTCAAATGTGAATTCAAAGTTTTTTTTTTGTTTTATTAAATTGAAAACACAAGTGTTCAGTTGACACGGTTTTAATTTCGAATAAATGTTTATTTTTAAACTCATTTGAAATTACCGCAAATAGTGAGATTTTAAACTTGTATCTATACTAATAATATTGAAATAACTTAAAAACTAAAGAAATTAAAAAAAAAATCTTTCACCATTAAAAAGCTACGTTATCAGTGAGTAACATAGGCTATGTTTTTATTGCTTTTTAATACCACGCGGACGAAGACGCGAGCAACAGCTAGTATTTCATAGCAACATAACTTATTTTTTTTAATTATGACTATTGGAGTAACTTAAAATAAAGAACACTTCAGTCAAGAAGCCAGCTCTATTTAACGGATTACTTCCGAAATAATAACATTAACACTTGGGTCCTATTTCCACATAGCGATTAGCCGCGCGACTGGCATTTATATCACGTATTTTATTTCCACTGGCGCGAATGCTACACAAAATGATATTTGCTGACCAGTCGCGCGATTAGCTACTGATTGGAAAGAGGTATTAATAACAATGACATACTAATGATCACATCTATCATAAAAAATAATTTGACCTTTGATCTTTTGTCTCTATAACATCAAGATATATACCAAATAGTAGCAATAAATTCCTGAAGCATTGTTAATGGTTAACTAACATCAACTGTGAATTTTATCGTCAATATAATTCAAAAGCCTGTAATTTTCTCGCCGTCACTTCCGAGCGTGCGTCGCGATAACGGCACCTACTAATCTAGTTTACATTGACGCAAACTATAGTCTTACTCTTTCACACATAGGATGAAAGACGAAGCTAGTAGCGTGCTGATATTGGAAATTTGATGTAAAATATCGGTTCTCACGGCAAATGGCAAATGAGTATCAGAACCTCATACTAAATGTTTTAATCATCATCATCACCAGCTCACTATACGTCCCCACTAAGGGGCTCGAAGCCTACCCTATTAAGGGGTGACTAGGCCATAGTCAACCACGCTGGGCCACTGCGGGTTGGTCGACTCCACACATATCTTTGAATTTCTTCGCCGATATGTGCAGGTTGCATCACGATATTTTCCTTCACCGTAAGAACGTCGGGTAAATTATGTACGAGTGCTTATGAAATTCGAAAATCACATTTGTGCATGGCGGGATTCGAACCCAAGACCTGTAGATTACAAGTCAAGTGCTTAAACCACTGAGCCACCGACGCTGCTATGTTATAATACATAATGTTTATTATAACTACACTAAAAGTAAGATGATCAAAAAATATGACTAGAATTTGCCTGAAATGCTACAGTAATTGTTAAGTAATCTTTAAAGAATTGTGTGACTCGGCCTGACTTATACCGTTTGTTTTTCGTTAATGTTAAAATTCACTCACGTAGTGTAGGTGACAGCTGGCAATATTTCTTTGTCCAAATTGTTAATATTTTCCTCCTGGCGATTTCGACATGTCGACAATATTACTACATTTTGATAGCAATAAGGTCCTGTAATGTTCAAGGAAATAGTTACTTATATATTAAATTCCATTACATTACAACACATTTAGCTTTAACTGTATGTTTCTATTGTCAAAACATACAGTCAAAAATGTACCAATTAGATACTGGTACAACGTAATAGTACTCAGATTATTAATTTTACTAATAATAATTGTATTTTGTTTCCAGGAACAACCCTATACTTCATACGGTCTACTAAATCTTGGTAAGAACATATTTTAACCTGTTAATTTTTCTTACAACAAAAAAATGTAAATTGCTTTGCATAAAAACAAAGAGACAATTAAAACTATACCAAAACTTTATTATGATAATTGTAATTAGGGCATAGAATAACTTATCGTGGATCTATGTTAGAGGTGACCTCAGGGCTAGTGCATATTAGTTGATATCATACATCTTTGGATTGATTCCTAAATCAGCTATTGCCCGCGATTTCGTCCACGCAATATTAAGATAAAAAGTAGCCTATAATATGCCCGTCTATGTCAGCTACCCTTCAGTGAAAGTCCGGTCGAAACCGGCCCAGCCGTTTCGGAGATTACCCGGAACGCGGCTTGCGGACAGATAGATAGACAAAAAAAAATTTAAAAGCGATTTTCGTTATCAGCAACGCAAATACATCATCTTCCCGAAATCGGCAATATGTCTTTTAATATTACAAACAGACACTCCAATTTTATTATATGTATATAGATATGAACGTTTGCCAATGGTAAATGTAGTGCAAAATATTTCCATTAAGGAATATATCTAATATTCCGCTAACATTTTCGATCAAGGGAAATTAATTACGAACTAGTCCATAACGATTTCAATAGCCGTTGGTCGTTGTAATGCTACGTGATTTGAGATCATGATGTGTTAAATATTCCGACCACATCTACTGCCATTCGGCAGTTCGGATACTCATATGAAGTATCGAATTCACGTCTCTTCAAATATGGTATAATAATAAAAGTTAGGCTAACGGGAATCATTACGGTTAATTTAAAAGCGATACAGAAACGTTTAACCTATATTAAAATATAAATGTAATTCAAATCCTGATTTCTATGAATAAAAATTGGAAATTTTATCGCCAAATACACTTTTTTGCAAATTTTTTTTCAACGTTTAATTGGCTTGACTTGAACTTGATTAACAGTTCAAAAACACTTTGGCTATAAATATATTAACAGGAAATAAATGTTACTAATGTTATTATTGCGATAATTTAGACGTATGGATGTTTATTACGTATCTCCATAATATAACGGCTAATAGGTCTTACTGTTTGTCTGCAGAAAATAGTCTGGCGAACCACATTGGCTACTAATTGAATTACAGAGACAGACAGATAGACAGACAGACAATTTTATTTAAATGCGATTTTCGTTATCAGCATCTTAAATACATCATCTTCCTGAAATCTGGAATTTTTCTTCTGATATTACAAACAGACACTCCATTTTTATTATATGTATAGATATGTCATAGATATAGATATAGATTTATTAACACATAGCTTCTGGAAACAATCTCAATTAATTTGGGTGTCGATATACCGTAAATAGGCTAAGCGTTGAGTTGGTTAACATTGTTTGTAGAGATGAATCTCTAACTAAATTCATCGAACATACTCGTATATTTAATGAGATACGATCTTCAGATTTACAATTTACTAGGATTATTTAGAGATATCTTATAAAGTGAATACTTTTTTTTTTCGTTTATGTCACTAATATTATAAATACGAAAGTGTGTATGGATGGATAGATTTTTTTACCACGTAACTCCAAAACGGATGCATGGATTTGGATGAAAAGTACAGATGGAAAACAGTGCCTGGAAGATCTTTTTAATACCTCAGGGTCGACAGATATAATTTTTTTAAAACACGTTAACTTTCTCAAAGTTCTTGCATTAGGACTGAGACTTATAACGATAGTTAGCAGCACCATAACAATAATAACACATGTCACGGCCGTTATCTAGATGGGTAGGCAGAGAACACAGACCTCCATTAGGCTATACTTACTATAGCGCTTATTTCCCATATTAAACCTCCCATGATTAACAACTTAAAAGAATGTAACAGTAAGCTTCTAAGCTAAAGAGTATGGTTTTGTTAAATATTAGAAAGAAGATATCATGTACGTGACATAAAAATCATGTAACAGCAAATACTATTTGGAGTCCCGCCAAGTTTCTATGCCCTGCGGTTAACAGAAATCAATTTTGGAATCATTCGCTTTTATCGATACGTTATATTCTCGGTCACGTATTAAAGTTTAATGTAATCAAGTTGCCTTTGAAATATTCAACAATGGAATGAAATGAGCGCAGCGCATGTTTGTTATATTTTTTTTTCTATAATAAAAGGGGGGAAACGAGCGGCGAGAACACCGAGGTGGTCAACGACGCCCATGGACATCCGCAACACCAGAGGAACTACAGATGCGTTGCCGGCCTTTGAGGAAATGATAGGCTCGCTTCTTGAAGGACCCTAAGTCATATTGGTTTGGAAATACCGCCGAGGACAGATTGTTCCACATTTGGCTGTGCGAGGCAGAAAGTTACGCGAAAACCGCACGGTTGTGGAATGCTAGCCATCGAGATGGTGAGGATGGTACCTGGCAGTCTGTCGTGTCGTCCGATGACGAAACATGGCGGCAGGAACCATTCCAATTAGTTTAGATATTCATACAAAATATGAATATACTTAATATTATATAGAGGAAAGATTTATACTTTTGTATTTATGTACGTAACGAATATGCTGAAAAACTAAGTGGCCGATTTGAAAAATTCTTTCAACATTACAAAACTATATTATCACCGAGTAACATAGGCTAAATTAAGACTTTTTTTTTTATTACTAAGAAGCTAGTGAATTGTAAAGATGAAAATTGTATAAAAATACATCTAGTATCAAAATCTTAAGCAAATATCGTTTATTTATTAATTACGATTCTAGCAATTGAGATCAATCTATACTAGTCTCCTCGTTAGCAGATATAATTAGGATAATATTCGTAGAAAATTCGGACAGCTAAACTTCGTTAATCCTTTCTAAGCAAAAGATAACGAGGGCAAAGATGGCGCGCGCTTAGCATTAAGTAGCTATATCTTTCACAAAATGCGCAAAAATACGTAATAATATATATTTTTTAATATATACGGTGTTAAACGAGCAAGGGGCCACCTGAATCCACCGAAATGGAAAGCGACCGCTGCCCACAAACATCCGCAATTGCAGATGCGTTGCGTACCCTTAATTGACGGAGGAGGAGACGTACAATGTAATATGTTTTACAAGCGGTCGCCCGCAAAATTCGTTAGCGTCATTGTCCAAAATATTCCCGTGCATCAACAACCTTGCCAGCCAAACGGGTCGGCCGCCATTTGGACAGCGAAATTAAAAAAAATAGCCTTTAATATTGAAAGTCCCCTCAAAATCGGCTCAGCCGTTTCGGAGATAGAATAGGCGGGAAAATGAGCAAGGAATCGCTTAATATTAATTATTCTGATTTACAAATATATCTTAAATTCCAGAGGCATCGTAGAACCTTTGCTAGCTTTTAAATTATATTATGAAAATTTATTTCCACTAGTTTTATCTTATTGGAAATATCTAATTGGGTCAATAATAACCTAGTTGGCAGCCTCATTATCTTGCATCATATCAAGAGAATAAATATAATCTTTTCAATCATAACCTCAAAGCCCACATTTTAACAAATTAACCGAGCAACAAAGGTTAAAATGAATTCAACTTCTATAGAGTATCATAAAGGAGAACTGCTGCAAATAATTGTCGGCAATATATGTTATAATTCATATTTCACTGAGTAAACTGGGCCATATGTTCTGTGAAGTGTTTTTATGTTCTGACGTAAAATATTTATTATAGCAATATTTTATTTTTCATAATATTCAAAATATAATTGTGTTATACGTAACTGGAATACTATTGTGATATTATTTATAGTAAAAGTAATATACGGCTGAGTTATGAGCAATTCTTATAACAGGTATTTACTAAAGGTACAAAATTATTTAACACTTTCTTTTATAGGCGTCACATCCATGTTATGCTTTAATAAAATATAGTCTTCTTTACCTCTTATGTTTTCTTCCAATTTGCACAGAACAACCTTACCAATAACCATGTATCAACGCTCGCCAATACCAATATGGCCGTCGTGTCGTCGAGCCAATGCAACACCCTTATTTTGACACCTGACTACTGTCCGATTATTAACATAACAAGCAGAATTACGACATTTTAAAACCATGACATAAATATTTAAATAATGTGTTGGATCACAATTACAAAGCTTATATCGTTACTTCAAAATATGACAAATGGTATTAATTTATAGCACAGACTAAATAACCTTCAAGAATACAGAATACATCAAAATGGTTAAAAAGCTAACACTATGCTGCTTCTATTTTACGTAAGAAATTGAACTGTCCATACTAATCGGTGGCACTGAAAGTGTTGATTCGTATTAACGTGATAATAATTAATTAAAGTAAGGATTAATATGTTATTTTTACACACTATGAAAGGTCGACAAAACAGATTTTCGCCTACCATATCGATGATCGATCTACCTTTCACGAAATTTCTAGGCCTACCCATACCGATGTTTTTTTATACTATAAGGTGGCAATCGAGCTTGTGGCCACTTAAATTAGCCTAGAAGACGACGCGACCTCTGCCTATAGACATCCACAATTGCAGATGCGTTGCCTGCCCTTTATTGACGGTAGAAGTGACGCACATAAAGAGGATATTTCCCCTATCTATGCGTCTTCTCTACAATCAAATATACTTTCCCTTGCCATCCTTCCCTAATAAGAAAGGGGTAGGAAGGGAAAGGGATTAAAATTAGATGTTCGGAACGCAAATTCGTAATGAAAGGTTTCTTTGTGCGTACAATGCTAACTTGGGTTAAATTTCTCTATCATAGTTCCTTTTAGACTTGAAGTTAATTACGATTATTTGAATTAAACCAGATGGAATGATATTTAACATAGTGCAACTAACGCGCGTTACAATTCAGCCTGCTAAGTGCTTTATAGTCTTGGAACGTGACCAAGCCGGCGCGCATATTTCACAGGGAGCAGTATTGTTTCATGAAATTATGTGAAGAGGTGTGCGATTACCACTGTATAAATTTATTCCATAGAACCATTTTCGCATAAAATATACGTTGATATTGTCATTGTTATGTTTGTTTATAGGTTTAATATTACTTTAACGGATGTAATCAGAAACACATGACTACCAAAAGACTTTGTAAGCGAGTTACATGTAGTGTTAAAGGACGGTGTTTAGTATTTTTTTTAAGAATAAGAATATCTTTATTGCACTAAGTACAACATACATCAGTGTTGCCTTGGCTTCTTAACTAGGATTCCTGTTTTTAAGCCCAGGACTTCCCTTATAAATGATACATTCATGTTTAATGTGAAACAATAATATTAATAAGATAAATGTAGGAAGAAAGCATTTTTTACCGTATTTACCACGGGGAGTGTTCCGAAGAGCATTTTGGAACGATTCCTGCCGCCGAGTTTTGTCATCGGACGACATGACAGACCGCCAGGTACCATCCTCACCATGTCGATGGCTGGCATTCCACAATCGTGCGGTTTTCGTGGAACTTTCAGCCCCGCACGACCTTTGGAACGGTCTGTCCTCGGCGGTATTTCCAAACCTATACGACTTAGGGTCCTTCAAGAAGCGAGCCTACAATTCCTCAAAGGCCGGCAACGCATCTGTAGTTCCTCTGGTGTTGCGGATGTCCATGGGCGTCGTTGACCACTTCTGTGTTCCCGCCGCTCGTTTGTCCCCTTCTCTTATATAAAAAAAGGTTTAGAAGAAAGTATTTTAAGTTACGTTTACGAACTAAAATAAGTGCTAATGATTTATAAATTATACTAAAACAATACGTGAACCATTAAGACAGTACGTGCTATTAATTCAGCTAAATTTTCCAGCTTCGAATATTAAACTTTGCACCGTATTAAATCAGTGGTTTATTGTCAAACTATTTGGTGCGTCGCCAACTCGCCTGAATTAGAATAACTATATATCAGGGCCTAGAAAGGTTAGAGGTGGCGTAAATCTTTTAAACTTATTGTTCACTTTATCCGTGAATACGGCAGTTTCTTTGTGTTAGCGGTGCAACTGAAAATAAATTGTTTTCCTTGACTCTGTTTTCATTTTAGAAACGAAACTTAGTGTACATTTTTTAAGTTTTATAATACTAATCATATAATACTATCATACTAATATTATAAATACGAAAGTTTAGATGGATAGCTGGATGTTTGTTAGTGTTTGTAGCCTAAATTTGGTATAGATGTACTGGATAGTCCGGAAGAACACATACGCTACTTACTTTTGTTTTTTTTTTTAATTCCACGCGATAGCTAGTTAGCAGATACATAAGTTCTAATATTAATTTGGTATTAATATGGCCAGACATATTAAAATCATACTACTTTTAGTAATATATGTATGTTTTTAAAGAAGGCTGAATGGCTCACATTCCTCAATTTCCTGCCTCGTATACCAGCGTTGTAGAACGGTCTGTCCTCATCGGTATTTCCAAACCAGTACGATTTAGGTTACTTCATTTAGCAAGCGATATTTTTCTCAAAGGCCGGCAGCGTATCTGCAGTTCTTCTGGTATTGCGGATGTTTATGGCCGTCAATGAGCATCTCGTTATCCTCCACCTCTTATAAAAAAAGTAATGGTCCTATGTCTTTATAAATTTTTAGATTCAAAAATGATAAATGTTAAAAACACGTATGAATAATACTGTCATAAACAACAAAGCATGATAACCATTTTTAAAGGTACAAATTTCTATTACAATGAAGCGTACAAAGAGAAAAAACAATCCATTTTACCGCTAAATAAAACGTTACAATTTTCAGTATAAAAACATGTTCGTGTACAAAGATTAAAAAAGCTTCTTCCCCACCTTTGAATAACTCCCTAACGTAAAGTATTTGCCAATCAAGTTGCCCCGGGGAGCCAAAAGCTTACAAAGTTCATAAAACATGACCTTTATTATGAAGCTTTACGAAAAAACATAAGGTAAAGATGTACTATGAAATACTAGAAATGGCACAATTCTACAGTTTAAAAGACTTTAGTTTAAGACAGATTTTGGCGTTCCGAAGTAAGTCATAATAAATTCAATGCGATTTGATTAAAATGGCTCTTTTACATTGTGAAATTTCTTCAGGATTGGTAATTTATTTTTTATCCGAAGTCTATAAATTAGGGTTAACAAATCTGAATGTAAAATTAAATACATTTATACCTTAATATGTTGCTAATAAAAATGGTAAACGCATTTTATTATAATAATATTTGTTCTGTTCGAAATAAAATATGATATCATTTACGCCATTGTGAACTGCCATTTCCAGTATTTTATATCAATGGTAGTAACATTTTTCTAAACGCCGCATAACAGTATCCCCGGTCCCTCGGGATCTCTTAGGTGTTTCAGTTATGATGGGGTCCGTGGTAAGTTATAGTGAATTAGAATGGCAGCCGAGTTCCGAATGAAAAATTTAACAGGGCACTTTAGTAATGACTTTTAATACGCACCGCCTTATGAGAAAAGTTAAGCCCGCTTTTCGAAACGACTTCACTGAACGTGTTTTGGTAAAGGAATTATTCCAAAAATGTCCAAAATTTAATATAATCTTTTGATTAAGATATTGGAATTGTTTGTACGAAATTCATGTTTATTGTTTTAAATTCTCACAGTTCACTGTTATACCAGATTTTAATCTAACAAACTAAACTTGAGCTCGGTATAATGTCTGGTATTGTAATGTTTGGTACAAGTCTCTGGCCCTGAACTCCGACACTGACTAGTGTCCGAAAATACTTATTGCTTATGGTAGACTACGTCAAGTTTGCCTTATTTAATAAAATAGCTTTCGACCGCGACTCCGTCCGTGTGGAATTAAAAAAACAAAAGTAAGTAGTCCTGGAGCCTGGAACAACTATGCTTTACATCTATGCCAAATTTCATCAAGATCCGTTGAGCCGTTTAGACGACAAACTCTGACAAACTCTATCATCTTACTAATATTATAAATGTGTTTAGATAGATGGATGTATGTTAGAATTTGTAGCCTAAACAGCTGAACGGATCTCGATAAAATTTGACATAGATGTAGAGGAGAGTCTGGAAGAACACATAGGCTACGCACTTTTTTTTTAATTGCACGCGGATAGGGTTGCGGGCAAAAGCTAGTGTATAATATTAGTAAGATATAAACGATTATCTCTTAGCTATGGAATGATGCGAGCTCGTAGTTACGTCACAATACATTTAAATTCACATCGCAATTTCCCTACATTTCAAAGTACTGGCAACTTTATAAAGCGTATTTTATTTTTTGCTTCGTTCATGGTTTTGACGTCCTTTGGTAATCCTGTAGGAGAATAGTTAATTACTGCGGCAAAGCAAACTTCCTTTATAATTAAAATCTTTGGTTTTATCAAAACAAGACGTGGAAATTGAAAAAGAACACCTAGGCTACGCACTTTTTTTTTAATTGCACGCGGATAGGGTTGCGGGCAAAAGCTAGTGTATAATATTAGTAAGATATAAACGATTATCTCTTAGCTATGGAATGATGCTAGCTCGTAGTTACGTCACAATACATTTAAATTCACATCGCAATTTCCCTACATTTCAAAGTACTGGCAACTTTATAAAGCGTATTTTATTTTTTATTTATTTTAATTATGTACTGCTCTATTTTTTTAAAATTTGACATAGATGTAGAGGAGAGTCTGGAAGAACACATAGGCTACGCACTTTTTTTTTAATTGCACGCGGATAGGGTTGCGGGCAAAAGCTAGTGTATAATATTAGTAAGATATAAACGATTATCTCTTAGCTATGGAATGATGCTAGCTCGTAGTTACGTCACAATACATTTAAATTCACATCGCAATTTCCCTACATTTCAAAGTACTGGCAACTTTATAAAGCGTATTTTATTTTTTATTTATTTTAATTATGTACTGCTCTATTTTTTTTAAATTTGACATCTGTAGGATTAAATCTTTTTAGAAATGTGTTTTATATTATTTGAATATCTACGAAAAGATTAAAAACGAAGTTAGTAATAAGTATTTGTTTGATGTCCAATAAGAGTTATTTCAAAAGTATATATAGTTCCAGTACAACGCTTTGTGAAAGGAAAAAAGGACCGTTATCTCTATAAATATAACTCATTCTACACACGAAAGCCATAAAATATTAGTTACGATAACAGTTACGTTACCGTTGGGGATTATCATGGTTAATGCGAGGAAAGGAGGAAATTTTATACGAGTAATACGTGAATTAAAAATCTACACATTTATTAAAATTGGAATGTCTGTACCAGCTCACTATATGTCCTTACTGAGGGGCTCGGACTCTACCCTGAGCTAGATGACTAGGCCATAGTCAACCATGCTGGCCCAGTAAGGTTTGTTTGAATTCTGTTTGAATTGAAATTTGGCGAAGAAATTCAAACAATGAATTTCTTCGCCGATATGTGTATCTTCGTCGCGACATTTTCCTTGTGTTCCTATGCAATTAGAAAATTAATCTTAACGGGGATCGAACCTGGACGTATTGATTATAATCAACGGTAACGCGTTTAACAACTGCGCGTAATATAGAAAATATATGTTTTTGTCTGTCCGTCCGCAAGGCTGTGTTTGTATTCGTGAATGTTATACGCTATTTTAATGTAATGCTGACGAAATCGCGAGCAAAAGCTAGTATATTTGTAATTCATGAACTTCAGAAACGTTTCCATTTGAAGTGAAATAACAGACTAAATTCCGTTTCAAAATACCGAAATGCTAAGTAATTGGGTACGCTCATTGACCAAAAGACCACAGATAAAACACCGTAAACAGAACGGTAAATTAACGTTTGACGGTATTTTGGGAACACGTTTCTATTCCCTATAAGCTTCCGAAATGTTGTTTTGGTACACATTTTATTTTACTGTCACTACTTTCGCTTTGTGTTCGTGTACGTTATTCTTTGTGTGTGAAATAATAGTGTTTAGTTTATTGTCGTGAACAGTCCAATTCAAAGTTCCTCTTGAACAATATCTCATGAAGTAGCGCCTTTTCTTAAACGGTTTTCTGTTTCAGATATTGACAATCAGAAGTATGTAAAAAGGTTCCAATAAATACAAAATATTTCGAGATTAGACACACAAAAGTGTCTAATTTTGTTAGCAATAAGACATAAAATGTAAACAGATTAAGTAAAACTTACATTTAACGATACTAAAATGAAATATCTCGTTAATACTTGGCTAGCCGGTTTCTGACGTAATATGAAATACGGCCTCATTAAGTTGGTATTCTAAGATGTAATCTGGAATAGTTGGTCGTTTGCTTGCTGTTTTATAAAAAATGTTTCTTTATTTCTTTAACATATCTGTTACTTATTTAATCTATGGTACTTAAGTAGAATTAATCTGACTAGAAATATCAAATACCACAACGTCATAGAATTATAACGCATCAGTGGCTCAGTGGTTTAAGCATTTGAGTTGTAATATACAGGTCCTGGATTCGAATCCTGCCATGTACCAATGTGATTTCAGATATGTACATAATTTACCCCAGGTTCTTACGGTGAAGGAAAACATTGTGATGCAACCAGCACCTTTGAATTCCTTCGCAGACATCTGCGAAGAAATTCAAAGATATGTGTGAAGTCATTAACACTGGACCAGCGTGGTTGACTAAGGCCTATTGACATATTACTTAGGATAGGCTAGGAGCCCTTAGTGGTGACGTATAATGAACTGGTGAAGTTAAAATACAGACGTAAAGTATAAGATTTTTACGTTAATCCGATACGATCGTCTTATAAACATCAGTACGAGAGGTCTAATTTTCCTTTCAATTTTTTTTCTTTATAATTTATAGTCTTTCAAAGTTTACTTCACTTTTCAAATTAAAGGTAGGAAAGGGATCACTCATTGGCTAGTCACGACGAACGTTTACATTTTAGGTGAACTTCGTTTCGCTTGGTTGAACTTCCAAGCTAACATTAAAGAAAATAAGACAATAGGTGACATTAATGCAAATTTCAACGTTGTTATTATCAGATATTTCCAAGAGGAAAATTCTTGCTTAAGTAAAACAAGCGGTTAGTATCAAAACTGAAACGGTTTACAGTTTGAGAGCCGTTTAATTATGGCTCGCGTTTATCCCTCGAAAGTTGCGTTTTAGACTTAAAGTGTTTTCTATTATACAGCGAGAGGATTCTCGGGAAGCACTTTATGTTGAGCCCGTTAAGTTTGTTGTTACGCCTTGCTCGCAAATGAACTGAACAAGATATCTTCATACTTTTATAAATTGCTTTAACTCGAGTCTAAGTACACGACATTAAATATAATGATATAAGTTATGTTATTCTATGAAAATTGTGGTTTATTACGAGAATCGAAGGAGCGGATGAAGTGAAATGTATAGGGGAAGATCTTTATTTTTCTTGGATACAACCATCTTAGCGGTAAATTAAGTAAATAAATCAAATACAAAAGCCACACAAAGTCGTTAACTGATCGCTAAAGAAAACCCTTAGTGTGCGTAATATATTACGCGCGGCCAGTACGGTTTGAATTTGAATTTGAATTTGAATTTGAATTTGAATTTGAATTTGAATTTGAATTTGAATTTGAATTTGAATTTGAATTTGAATTTGAATTTGAATTTGAATTTGAATTTGAATTTGAATTTGAATTTGAATTTGAATTTGAATTTGAATTTGAATTTGAATTTGAATTTGAATTTGAATTTGAATTTGAATTTGAATTTGAATTTGAATTTGAATTTGAATTTGAATTTGAATTTGAATTTGAATTTGAATTTGAATTTGAATTTGAATTTGAATTTGAATTTGAATTTGAATTTGAATTTGAATTTGAATTTGAATTTGAATTTGAATTTGAATTTGAATTTGAATTTGAATTTGAATTTGAATTTGAATTTGAATTTGAATTTGAATTTGAATTTGAATTTGAATTTGAATTTGAATTTGAATTTGAATTTGAATTTGAATTTGAATTTGAATTTGAATTTGAATTTGAATTTGAATTTGAATTTGAATTTGAATTTGAATTTGAATTTGAATTTGAATTTGAATTTGAATTTGAATTTGAATTTGAATTTGAATTTGAATTTGAATTTGAATTTGAATTTGAATTTGAATTTGAATTTGAATTTGAATTTGAATTTGAATTTGAATTTGAATTTGAATTTGAATTTGAATTTGAATTTGAATTTGAATTTGAATTTGAATTTGAATTTGAATTTGAATTTGAATTTGAATTTGAATTTGAATTTGAATTTGAATTTGAATTTGAATTTGAATTTGAATTTGAATTTGAATTTGAATTTGAATTTGAATTTGAATTTGAATTTGAATTTGAATTTGAATTTGAATTTGAATTTGAATTTGAATTTGAATTTGAATTTGAATTTGAATTTGAATTTGAATTTGAATTTGAATTTGAATTTGAATTTGAATTTGAATTTGAATTTGAATTTGAATTTGAATTTGAATTTGAATTTGAATTTGAATTTGAATTTGAATTTGAATTTGAATTTGAATTTGAATTTGAATTTGAATTTGAATTTGAATTTGAATTTGAATTTGAATTTGAATTTGAATTTGAATTTGAATTTGAATTTGAATTTGAATTTGAATTTTTTCTATTTCCGTTCTGTTCACCTTTTGTTTAATATATCAAATACCACAACATCATAGAATACAGAACGCATCAGTGGCTCAGTGGTTTATGCATTTGAGTTGTAATATACAGGTCCTGGATTCGAATCCTGCCATGTACCAATGTGATTTCAGATATGTACATAATTTATCCCAGGTTCTTACGGTGAAGGAAAACATTGTGATGCAACCAGCATCTTTGAATTCCTTCGCAGACATCTGCGAAGAAATTCAAAGATATGTGTGAAGTCATTAACACTGGACCTGCGTGGTTGACTAAGGCCTATTCACATATTACTTAGGATAGGCTAGGAGCCCTTAGTGGTGACGTATAATAAACTGGTGAAGTTAAAATACAGACGTAAAGTATAAGATTTTTACGTTAATCCGATACGATCGTCTTATAAACATCAGTACGAGAGGTCTTATTTTCCTTTCAATTTTTTTTCCTTATAATTTATAGTCTTTCAAAGTTTACTTCACTTTTCAAATTAAAGGTAGGAAAGGGATCACTCATTGGCTAGTCACGACGAACGTTTACATTTTAGGTGAACTTCGTTTCGCTTGGTTGAACTTCCAAGCTAACATTAAAGAAAATAAGACAATAGGTGACATTAATGCAAATTTCAACGTTGTTATTATCAGATATTTCCAAGAGGAAAATTCTTGCTTAAGTAAAACAAGCGGTTAGTATCAAAACTGAAACGGTTTACAGTTTGAGAGCCGTTTAATTATGGCTCGCGTTTATCCCTCGAAAGTTGCGTTTTAGACTTAAAGTGTTTTCTATTATACAGCGAGAGGATTCTCGGGAAGCACTTTATGTTGAGCCCGTTAAGTTTGTTGTTACGCCTTGCTCGCAAATGAACTGAACAAGATATCTTCATACTTTTATAAATTGCTTTAACTCGAGTCTAAGTACACGACATTAAATATAATGATTTCCAAAATATCAATTTATTTTGTATGTCGAAGGTTAATGCATAAAGTTTATTTCACGCAATTTTATTTAAATAGGTAGGTTATTTGCTTTGAGAATAGTTATTTGTTTCCAATTTATATAAATCGCATCATAATTTCGTCGTTTAGTATAACCCGACCATTTTTGCTAGTCGATCTCATTCGTTCAAGTCCAAATGTCAGTTATTAATTTCGGATTGACGGGCAATTCCAGATTTCGCCGCTTGCGCACTGCCTTTTGAAACCACCGGAGTTCGGGCTGCGCTAGAACAGCTGCCGCAAAGCTGCTGCTGGTTGCAGGTCGAGCCGCTGCGTAATATATTACGCGCGGCCAGTACGGTTTGAATTTGAATTTGAATTTTTTCTATTTCCGTTCTGTTCACCTTTTGTTTAATATATCCAAATCAAAATGGCAGAAGATTTAAGAGCATTAATTTCACTCGCTCAACGGACCCCGACATAAGAAAAAGAAGTAAAAACGGCGGACGGCCGTCCGCCGTTAAATACAAAGCGTATTTGTACGTATTCGTCCCCCTTCTATCAATTAATCCAAAGTATAACAAGAATCAAAAACATTTATGAATAACATACTTTGGATTAATTGATAGAAGGGGGACGAATACGTACAAATACGCTTTGTATTTAACGGCGGACGGCCGTCCGCAGTTTTTGCTTCTTTTTCTTATGTCGGTCGTTGAGCGAGTGTCCGCCCGGAAGCTGGGGTTGCCACAGGCGTCACATATAATGGTAGTTTTTATATTTTTTGGTAGTTTATTTATTATTCACTAAATTAGTTTTACATTTTAAACATACTCCCCCCCATTGAAAGCCTAGCTTTCAATAGTTTCTTGGGATAATAAAAAAAAAAACATGTCATAGTGTTTTTGATTCTTGTTATACTTTGGATTAATTGATAGAAGGGGGACGAATACGTACAAATACGCTTTGTATTTAACGGCGGACGGCCGTCCGCAGTTTTTGCTTCTTTCTCTTATGTCGGTCGTTGAGCGAGTGTCCGCCCGGAAGCTGGGGTTGCCACAGGCGTCACATATAATGGTAGTTTTTATATTTTTTGGTAGTTTATTTATTATTCACTAAATTAGTTTTACATTTTAAACATACTCCCCCCCATTGAAAGCCTAGCTTTCAATAGTTTCTTGGGATAATAATGGGCAAATTCTGCTTATAGCCCGTCTTATAATTCCCTTTGTTGTTTGGACATCGACAACTCTGGAGACTCCGTCGGGTCCCGGATGCAGATGCTTGATACGGCCGATGATCCATTTCATTGGTGGCACGTTGTCCTCTTGTATCACCACAAGATCACCGATCCCGTATTCCTTAGTTTTGAATTGCCACTTGACCCTTCGCTGCATCTCCGACAGGTATTCAACGCTCCAACGCTTCCAGAAATGTTGCCTTAATTTTTCAAGGAGCTGGTAACGATTTAAGGTTATTTTCTCCGTCACAGGCGATGGAAGAGACGTTAGCGGTCGTCCAATCAGGAAGTGGCCTGGCGTAAGCGGATTCAAATCCGATGGATCAGCTGACAAAGGGGTCAGCGGACGCGAGTTTAAAATAGCTTCAATTTGTGCAAATAATGTCGACAATTCTTCGAAAGTTAAATTAGTGTTGCCAGCGATTCTCTTTAAATGGAATTTAGCTGCCTTTACACCTGCCTCCCAAATACCACCAAAGTTTGGGGAATAAGGCGGGATGAACTTAAACGTAATACCTTCTTCGCGCGCGAATTCGCTAACTGATTGGTTGTAGGTTTGGAGCATTCTGTTCAGTTCACCTTTTGCGCCTACAAAATTTTTGCCATTGTCGCAACAAATTAATTTAGGTTTCCCACGACGGGAAATGAATCTACGGAGGCAGAGTATGAATGCATTACTTGTTAAATCGCTGACTACTTCTAGGTGTATTGCTTTAGTTGAAAGACAAACAAATAAACATAAGTAACACTTAAATGACTTAGCACCGCGTCCTTTGCGATTTATAATAAAAAAGGGTCCTGCAAAATCAGCGCCACAGCTCTCAAATGGGGGAGCAGGAGTAACTCGAAATTGAGGTAAGTTACCCATTAATTGTTGCACTGGTTTTGCTTTTAACCTTGTACATGTATAACATTTATTTACCGTGCTTTTGGATAATACACGTCCCCCTGTAGGCCAAAATTGCTCACGCACAGAACTTAATAATTGTTGGGGACCACAGTGTAGTAAACGGTTATGTTCATACATGAAAAGAAGTTTGGTAAATGTATGTTTGGAATCAATTAAAATTGGATGAATTTGATTGTATGGACAATGGGTCGCATTTTGGATGCGTCCTCCAACGCGGAGAACTCCATATTTATCTAAGAAAGGATTAAGTGACAATATATTTGATTTACGATTTAATAACATTGTATTTTTAAGGTTATGAATTTCATTTGGAAAAGATTCTCTTTGGGATATTTTGGCTAAATTTATCAAAGCATTTTGTAATTCATCATTAGTAAGTTCACCTTTCTGACGTGCTGACGTGCTAACCTTACAATTGTTAATAAAACGAAAAATGTATGCAGTTACTCTTTGTAATTTAGACAATTTGGAATACTTTTGGAACGGAATTATAGTTTCTTGAATTTGTATACTACATGTAACCTTTGTTTCAGGTAAATTTACTTCACATTTGTTTTGAGGCCAATCATCTTCACTCTTGGATAGAAAATTGGGACCCGTCCACCAAAGCTCATTATTACTAAGACTTTGAATAGGAACTCCCCGAGATGACAAATCTGCAGGATTTTCATTAGTAGGGACGTGTCTCCAAGAGCAATCATTAGTTAAATCACGTATTTCTTGTATACGATTACAAACAAAAATTTTTAAAGTTTTTGGTTTAGTTTTTATCCAGCCTAAAACAATAGTGGAATCAGTCCAGAATACTGATTTATTTAATTTGATTCTAAGTGATTTTATGACCTTATCGTGCAATCTAGCACCTAACAAGGCGCCCATTAATTCTAAACGAGGAATGGTTAGTTCTGGTTTTAAAGGAGCTACTCTAGCCTTGGCACAAAGTAACCTAACGGAATAATTTCCAAATTTGTCTATTGATTTTAAATAAATGCAAGCACTATAAGCAACTTGAGATGCATCTGTAAAGCAATGAGCTTCTATAAAAATTGGAGATGGACATAGAACATGTCTTGGTATTTTAATATTAGCAATATCTCCAACATTTGATTCAAAATTACGCCAATCTTTATTTAGATCTACTGGAATGGGATCATCCCAGTCCAGTTTTAATTGCCAAAGTTTTTGAAGAATAATTTTAGGAACTATAGTGCAAGCTGATAATAAACCTAATGGATCAAATATTTTACAAGATTTGGATAATATGGTTCTTTTAGTAAAATTTGTATTTATATCTGTACTAATAGAAAATTGTAATATATCTTGGCCTGGAGACCAGTTAAGACCTAACACAGAAGCTTGTTTGGAAAAATCTTGAGTTTCATTTGAAATATTTAAATTGTCAAAAATATCTGGAGCATTTGTACGAAATTTTCGGAGAGGTAAACAAGCCTCATTTAAAGTTTGGATAACACCTGTTATTAAGTGTTTTAATTGTACCTTTGTATCTGACCCAGTATTTAAATCATCAACATAGAAGTCATGCTTCAAGACTTCTGCTACTGCTAAATCAGGACACTCTTCACCGAGTTGCACCAAGCAACGGGTACTTAGGAAGGGTGCCGAAGCTGTACCATAGGTCACTGTATTTAGTTGTAATGTTTTGAGAGCTTGATTCTCATCGTCTCTCCAGAGAATAAGTTGAAGATGACGCTGAGACTTATCAACAAGAATTTGGCGATACATTTTTTCAATGTCTCCTGTAACAACATAAGTATTTTGGCGAAAACGTAAAAGAATCGAAAGCAAATCATCTTGCACTACTGGCCCAACTAGTTGAATATCATTGAAAGATTTGCCCGATGAAGTTTTACAGGAGGCATCAAAAACAACTCTTAATTTTGTGCTCTCACTTTGTTCACGTATAACTGAATGATGTGGTAAATAGTAACCGAATTTTGGATTTTGTATTTCAGTTAAATGACCTAAACTTGCATACTCATGAATAAACTTAGCATAGTCCTTTTTGACATCAGGACATTTGGATAATTTTCTTTCTAAGTTCAAAAAACGCCTTTTAGCTATGGCGTATGATTCACCTAAAGCTTCTTCAGGTTTTTCGGATAAAGGAATCATGACTGAAAATCTACCATTTGGTAATCTTCTAGTAGTTTGGATGAAATGAGATTCACATAATTCCTCACTTTTGGATAAAACATTAGAACGGGAAGAGATTTCCTCTATTTCCCAAAATTTGGCAAGAGATTCTCTAATCTCTTGAGAAAAGTTGCACTTAATATTATTTGATAATTGTGTTGAGCCGGTTGGACCAGCAACGAGCCAGCCCAACTTTGAACTTTGGAGAGTGGGTTTGTTTCGCCCCGTTTTAATTTGATTGGACTCAACAATATCCCAAAATACATCTGCACCTAACAGAATATGTATTTCAGAGGGACGGAAGAAATTTGGATCAGCTAATGTAATATTGGAAGGTAAGTCAATCTTAGTTGTATCTACTTCTACGCTTGGAAGTAAACTTGTAATTTGTGGTATAATAAAACAGGAAACATCTATAGTAAATGAACTGGATCTAGACTTTATTGTAATATTGCATGACTCACCAACTTTGGTCACAGTATCATTTATACCAGAAATTAACATTTGGTTTTTATTAGAACATAATAAATTCATTTTATTTTTGGCACTTTCAGTTAGAAATGATGATTGACTACCACTATCAAGGAGCGCCTTACCAAGGTAAGTTTTATTTGTATTAGAATCAATAATTTCTACTTCAGCGGTACAAAGTAACACTTGGTTTGACATCCTGGTAGATAGTGAAACTGGATTTGGAAAACTATTTGGAGAATCTTTGGATAAATTTGAAGGTAAGTTGTTGTCACTAGTTGACAGTAAATTATTTTTTGTATTGCTAATATTTGGATTATAATTTGGATTAAATCTGTGTAATAATGAATTATGTTTTTTCTTACAGAATCTGCAAGGTCCCATCCTGCATTGAGAGTGATGATGGCCTTGACGGAGACAATTTGAACACAATTTAAATTTAGAAACTTCTTTAAATTTATCTTCTAGGGCCATCTCTTTGAATTTACTACATTCATAAAGAAGATGACTTTGTTTGCATAAAATACATGATTTATTATAAGCAATGCCAGAAGATGAACTTACAAACGACTTTGTATATTTAGTCTCCTTAGGAATTTGTTTTTCAGTTTTGGAAATGTCCCCCTTAAATTGTACAGTTTCTAGAAAATCTGCACGGTTTCTTAAAAATTGTAAAAAATCTTTGAGCGTGGGAGATGAAGTTGACTCACCCCTATATTCCTCCCATTTGCGAGCTGTGACACTGTCTAACTTAGAAGTCATAATGAAAATAATTAATGTGTCCCAAGACTCAGTAGGCTCTTTTAAGTTTTCTAACGACCGCAAATTTTTTGTATATGTATCTATCATAAATCTGATTGCTCTGTAGGATTCCTTATGTAAAGGTTCAAATTGAAATAATGCCTTTAAATGATTGTTAGTTAAAATTCTTTTGTTGTTATACCTATTGCAGAGAAGATCCCATGCCAACTTGTAGTTATCTCCGGAGAACTCAATTGATTGTATAACAACAGCAGCGGCTCCCTTAAGGGAATTTCGCAAATAATGGAATTTATTTATTTGTGGAATCATATCAACTTGATTAATAAGAGAATCAAAAGTATCTCTAAACTCCAACCAATGTAAATAATTTCCATCGAACACTGGTAAATTAATGGTGGGTAGTTTAATATTTAAATTGTTACTATGAGCACAAGAACTATGAACCGAGCCTTCATGGCTATTTGGAGATTTAGTATTAGAAATATTTGCATCTAGAATAGTCTGAGCCGTTGCAATTAAAGTACAAAAGGAACTTTCCATGGTTTCCCGTTTGGCAATTTGGACATCTAAATTTCCTTCACTAATCATTTCAATTTTATTTTGGACATCATCAAACATATCAAATAAATGTTTAAATCTTTCTAATCTTAATTGCAAGTCAGAATAAATAACAGATGACATTTTGTTAACTTCAATGAGTTTAAGCGGTTCTAAATAATTTTGAAAAATAGTCATTCTAGCCTTTATTGTAGACCGTTGTGAAATTAATGCTCTTAAATCTTCTGCCATTTTGATTTGGATATATTAAACAAAAGGTGAACAGAACGGAAATAGAAAAAATTCAAATTCAAATTCAAACCGTACTGGCCGCGCGTAATATATTACGCAGCGGCTCGACCTGCAACCAGCAGCAGCTTTGCGGCAGCTGTTCTAGCGCAGCCCGAACTCCGGTGGTTTCAAAAGGCAGTGCGCAAGCGGCGAAATCTGGAATTGCCCGTCAATCCGAAATTAATAACTGACATTTGGACTTGAACGAATGAGATCGACTAGCAAAAATGGTCGGGTTATACTAAACGACGAAATTATGATGCGATTTATATAAATTGGAAACAAATAACTATTCTCAAAGCAAATAACCTACCTATTTGAATAAAATTGCGTGAAATAAACTTTATGCATTAACCTTCGTCATACAAAAAAAAAAAATGATATTTTGGAAATAAACTATATTTTTGAATATTTACTGATAAATTCGGCAATTTAGACACTTTAAGAATGCAATAAATGTAAAATAAAGGTTATTAGTAATGAAATAAATGTCTAAACGAATGAAAATGTATGCGTTAAATGTAGGTAGGTACTTACGTATCGAAGTTAAATTTGGAATGTTTTCAAATATTACACTATTTGCACAAACAATTTAGCTCTTATTTAACAAAATGCGTGTTTAAATAATTGAAAAGCTACTTCCCTGTGAACTCGCGTATCGTATATTCCTTTCTTTTTTGAATCGTTACCGTTAGGCGTCGTTAGCTCCAACCTTATTCCGATTTGCACATTTTTCACTTGATCACGTCGGGGTCACCATAAATGTTTTTGATTCTTGTTATACTTTGGATTAATTGATAGAAGGGGGACGAATACGTACAAATACGCTTTGTATTTAACGGCGGACGGCCGTCCGCAGTTTTTGCTTCTTTCTCTTATGTCGGTCGTTGAGCGAGTGTCCGCCCGGAAGCTGGGGTTGCCACAGGCGTCACATATAATGGTAGTTTTTATATTTTTTGGTAGTTTATTTATTATTTACTAAATTAGTTTTACATTTTAAACATACTCCCCCCCATTGAAAGCCTAGCTTTCAATAGATTCTTGGGATAATAATGGGCAAATTCTGCTTATAGCCCGTCTTATAATTCCCTTTGTTGTTTGGACATCGACAACTCTGGAGACTCCGTCGGGTCCCGGATGCAGATGCTTGATACGGCCGATGATCCATTTCATTGGTGGCACGTTGTCCTCTTGTATCACCACAAGATCACCGATCCCGTATTCCTTAGTTTTGAATTGCCACTTGACCCTTCGCTGCATCTCCGACAGGTATTCAACGCTCCAACGCTTCCAGAAATGTTGCCTTAATTTTTCAAGGAGCTGGTAACGATTTAAGGTTATTTTCTCCGTCACAGGCGATGGAAGAGACGTTAGCGGTCGTCCAATCAGGAAGTGGCCTGGCGTAAGCGGATTCAAATCCGATGGATCAGCTGACAAAGGGGTCAGCGGACGCGAGTTTAAAATAGCTTCAATTTGTGCAAATAATGTCGACAATTCTTCGAAAGTTAAATTAGTGTTGCCAGCGATTCTCTTTAAATGGAATTTAGCTGCCTTTACACCTGCCTCCCAAATACCACCAAAGTTTGGGGAATAAGGCGGGATGAACTTAAACGTAATACCTTCTTCGCGCGCGAATTCGCTAACTGATTGGTTGTAGGTTTGGAGCATTCTGTTCAGTTCACCTTTTGCGCCTACAAAATTTTTGCCATTGTCGCAACAAATTAATTTAGGTTTCCCACGACGGGAAATGAATCTACGGAGGCAGAGTATGAATGCATTACTTGTTAAATCGCTGACTACTTCTAGGTGTATTGCTTTAGTTGAAAGACAAACAAATAAACATAAGTAACACTTAAATGACTTAGCACCGCGTCCTTTGCGATTTATAATAAAAAAGGGTCCTGCAAAATCAGCGCCACAGCTCTCAAATGGGGGAGCAGGAGTAACTCTAAATTGAGGTAAGTTACCCATTAATTGTTGCACTGGTTTTGCTTTTAACCTTGTACATGTATAACATTTATTTACCGTGCTTTTGGATAATACACGTCCCCCTGTAGGCCAAAATTGCTCACGCACAGAACTTAATAATTGTTGGGGACCACAGTGTAGTAAACGGTTATGTTCATACATGAAAAGAAGTTTGGTAAATGTATGTTTGGAATCAATTAAAATTGGATGAATTTGATTGTATGGACAATGGGTCGCATTTTGGATGCGTCCTCCAACGCGGAGAACTCCATATTTATCTAAGAAAGGATTAAGTGACAATATATTTGATTTACGATTTAATAACATTGTATTTTTAAGGTTATGAATTTCATTTGGAAAAGATTCTCTTTGGGATATTTTGGCTAAATTTATCAAAGCATTTTGTAATTCATCATTAGTAAGTTCACCTTTTGCGCCTACAAAATTTTTGCCATTGTCGCAACAAATTAATTTAGGTTTCCCACGACGGGAAATGAATCTACGGAGGCAGAGTATGAATGCATTACTTGTTAAATCGCTGACTACTTCTAGGTGTATTGCTTTAGTTGAAAGACAAACAAATAAACATAAGTAACACTTAAATGACTTAGCACCGCGTCCTTTGCGATTTATAATAAAAAAGGGTCCTGCAAAATCAGCGCCACAGCTCTCAAATGGGGGAGCAGGAGTAACTCTAAATTGAGGTAAGTTACCCATTAATTGTTGCACTGGTTTTGCTTTTAACCTTGTACATGTATAACATTTATTTACCGTGCTTTTGGATAATACACGTCCCCCTGTAGGCCAAAATTGCTCACGCACAGAACTTAATAATTGTTGGGGACCACAGTGTAGTAAACGGTTATGTTCATACATGAAAAGAAGTTTGGTAAATGTATGTTTGGAATCAATTAAAATTGGATGAATTTGATTGTATGGACAATGGGTCGCATTTTGGATGCGTCCTCCAACGCGGAGAACTCCATATTTATCTAAGAAAGGATTAAGTGACAATATATTTGATTTACGATTTAATAACATTGTATTTTTAAGGTTATGAATTTCATTTGGAAAAGATTCTCTTTGGGATATTTTGGCTAAATTTATCAAAGCATTTTGTAATTCATCATTAGTAAGTTCACCTTTCTGACGTGCTGACGTGCTAACCTTACAATTGTTAATAAAACGAAAAATGTATGCAGTTACTCTTTGTAATTTAGACAATTTGGAATACTTTTGGAACGGAATTATAGTTTCTTGAATTTGTATACTACATGTAACCTTTGTTTCAGGTAAATTTACTTCACATTTGTTTTGAGGCCAATCATCTTCACTCTTGGATAGAAAATTGGGACCCGTCCACCAAAGCTCATTATTACTAAGACTTTGAATAGGAACTCCCCGAGATGACAAATCTGCAGGATTTTCATTAGTAGGGACGTGTCTCCAAGAGCAATCATTAGTTAAATCACGTATTTCTTGTATACGATTACAAACAAACATTTTTAAAGTTTTTGGTTTAGTTTTTATCCAGCCTAAAACAATAGTGGAATCAGTCCAGAATACTGATTTATTTAATTTGATTCTAAGTGATTTTATGACCTTATCGTGCAATCTAGCACCTAACAAGGCGCCCATTAATTCTAAACGAGGAATGGTTAGTTCTGGTTTTAAAGGAGCTACTCTAGCCTTGGCACAAAGTAACCTAACGGAATAATTTCCAAATTTGTCTATTGATTTTAAATAAATGCAAGTACTATAAGCAACTTGAGATGCATCTGTAAAGCAATGAGCTTCTATAAAAATCGGAGATGGACATAGAACATGTCTTGGTATTTTAATATTAGCAATATCTCCAACATTTGATTCAAAATTACGCCAATCTTTATTTAGATCTACTGGAATGGGATCATCCCAGTCCAGTTTTAATTGCCAAAGTTTTTGAAGAATAATTTTAGGAACTATAGTGCAAGCTGATAATAAACCTAATGGATCAAATATTTTACAAGATTTGGATAATATGGTTCTTTTAGTAAAATTTGTATTTATATCTGTACTAATAGAAAATTGTAATATATCTTGGCCTGGAGACCAGTTAAGACCTAACACAGAAGCTTGTTTGGAAAAATCTTGAGTTTCATTTGAAATATTTAAATTGTCAAAAATATCTGGAGCATTTGTACGAAATTTTCGGAGAGGTAAACAAGCCTCATTTAAAGTTTGGATAACACCTGTTATTAAGTGTTTTAATTGTACCTTTGTATCTGACCCAGTATTTAAATCATCAACATAGAAGTCATGCTTCAAGACTTCTGCTACTGCTAAATCAGGACACTCTTCACCGAGTTGCACCAAGCAACGGGTACTTAGGAAGGGTGCCGAAGCTGTACCATAGGTCACTGTATTTAGTTGTAATGTTTTGAGAGCTTGATTCTCATCGTCTCTCCAGAGAATAAGTTGAAGATGACGCTGAGACTTATCAACAAGAATTTGGCGATACATTTTTTCAATGTCTCCTGTAACAACATAAGTATTTTGGCGAAAACGTAAAAGAATCGAAAGCAAATCATCTTGCACTACTGGCCCAACTAGTTGAATATCATTGAAAGATTTGCCCGATGAAGTTTTACAGGAGGCATCAAAAACAACTCTTAATTTTGTGCTCTCACTTTGTTCACGTATAACTGAATGATGTGGTAAATAGTAACCGAATTTTGGATTTTGTATTTCAGTTAAATGACCTAAACTTGCATACTCATGAATAAACTTAGCATAGTCCTTTTTGACATCAGGACATTTGGATAATTTTCTTTCTAAGTTCAAAAAACGCCTTTTAGCTATGGCGTATGATTCACCTAAAGCTTCTTCAGGTTTTTCGGATAAAGGAATCATGACTGAAAATCTACCATTTGGTAATCTTCTAGTAGTTTGGATGAAATGAGATTCACATAATTCCTCACTTTTGGATAAAACATTAGAACGGGAAGAGATTTCCTCTATTTCCCAAAATTTGGCAAGAGATTCTCTAATCTCCTGAGAAAAGTTGCACTTAATATTATTTGATAATTGTGTTGAGCCGGTTGGACCAGCAACGAGCCAGCCCAACTTTGAACTTTGGAGAGTGGGTTTGTTTCGCCCCGTTTTAATTTGATTGGACTCAACAATATCCCAAAATACATCTGCACCTAACAGAATATGTATTTCAGAGGGACGGAAGAAATTTGGATCAGCTAATGTAATATTGGAAGGTAAGTCAATCTTAGTTGTATCTACTTCTACGCTTGGAAGTAAACTTGTAATTTGTGGTATAATAAAACAGGAAACATCTATAGTAAATGAACTGGATCTAGACTTTATTGTAATATTGCATGACTCACCAACTTTGGTCACAGTATCATTTATACCAGAAATTAACATTTGGTTTTTATTAGAACATAATAAATTCATTTTATTTTTGGCACTTTCAGTTAGAAATGATGATTGACTACCACTATCAAGGAGCGCCTTACCAAGGTAAGTTTTATTTGTATTAGAATCAATAATTTCTACTTCAGCGGTACAAAGTAAAACTTGGTTTGACATCCTGGTAGATAGTGAAACTGGATTTGGAAAACTATTTGGAGAATCTTTGGATAAATTTGAAGGTAAGTTGTTGTCACTAGTTGACAGTAAATTATTTTTTGTATTGCTAATATTTGGATTATAATTTGGATTAAATCTGTGTAATAATGAATTATGTTTTTTCTTACAGAATCTGCAAGGTCCCATCCTGCATTGAGAGTGATGATGGCCTTGACGGAGACAATTTGAACACAATTTAAATTTAGAAACTTCTTTAAATTTATCTTCTAGGGCCATCTCTTTGAATTTACTACATTCATAAAGAAGATGACTTTGTTTGCATAAAATACATGATTTATTATAAGCAATGCCAGAAGATGAACTTACAAACGACTTTGTATATTTAGTCTCCTTAGGAATTTGTTTTTCAGTTTTGGAAATGTCCCCCTTAAATTGTACAGTTTCTAGAAAATCTGCACGGTTTCTTAAAAATTGTAAAAAATCTTTGAGCGTGGGAGATGAAGTTGACTCACCCCTATATTCCTCCCATTTGCGAGCTGTGACACTGTCTAACTTAGAAGTCATAATGAAAATAATTAATGTGTCCCAAGACTCAGTAGGCTCTTTTAAGTTTTCTAACGACCGCAAATTTTTTGTATATGTATCTATCATAAATCTGATTGCTCTGTAGGATTCCTTATGTAAAGGTTCAAATTGAAATAATGCCTTTAAATGATTGTTAGTTAAAATTCTTTTGTTGTTATACCTATTGCAGAGAAGATCCCATGCCAACTTGTAGTTATCTCCGGAGAACTCAATTGATTGTATAACAACAGCAGCGGCTCCCTTAAGGGAATTTCGCAAATAATGGAATTTATTTATTTGTGGAATCATATCAACTTGATTAATAAGAGAATCAAAAGTATCTCTAAACTCCAACCAATGTAAATAATTTCCATCGAACACTGGTAAATTAATGGTGGGTAGTTTAATATTTAAATTGTTACTATGAGCACAAGAACTATGAACCGAGCCTTCATGGCTATTTGGAGATTTAGTATTAGAAATATTTGCATCTAGAATAGTCTGAGCCGTTGCAATTAAAGTACAAAAGGAACTTTCCATGGTTTCCCGTTTGGCAATTTGGACATCTAAATTTCCTTCACTAATCATTTCAATTTTATTTTGGACATCATCAAACATATCAAATAAATGTTTAAATCTTTCTAATCTTAATTGCAAGTCAGAATAAATAACAGATGACATTTTGTTAACTTCAATGAGTTTAAGCGGTTCTAAATAATTTTGAAAAATAGTCATTCTAGCTTTTATTGTAGACCGTTGTGAAATTAATGCTCTTAAATCTTCTGCCATTTTGATTTGGATATATTAAACAAAAGGTGAACAGAACGGAAATAGAAAAAATTCAAATTCAAATTCAAACCGTACTGGCCGCGCGTAATATATTACGCAGCGGCTCGACCTGCAACCAGCAGCAGCTTTGCGGCAGCTGTTCTAGCGCAGCCCGAACTCCGGTGGTTTCAAAAGGCAGTGCGCAAGCGGCGAAATCTGGAATTGCCCGTCAATCCGAAATTAATAACTGACATTTGGACTTGAACGAATGAGATCGACTAGCAAAATTGGTCGGGTTATACTAAACGACGAAATTATGATGCGATTTATATAAATTGGAAACAAATAACTATTCTCAAAGCAAATAACCTACCTATTTAAATAAAATTGCGTGAAATAAACTTTATGCATTAACCTTCGACATACAAAAAAAATTGATATTTTGGAAATAAATTATATTTTTGAATATTTACTGATAAATTTGGCAATTTAGACACTTTAAGAATGCAATAAATGTAAAATAAAGGTTATTAGTAATGAAATAAATGTCTAAACGAATGAAAATGTATGCGTTAAATGTAGGTAGGTACTTACGTATCGAAGTTAAATTTGGAATGTTTTCAAATATTACACTATTTGCACAAACAATTTAGCTCTTATTTAACAAAATGCGTGTTTAAATAATTGAAAAGCTACTTCCCTGTGAACTCGCGTATCGTATATTCCTTTCTTTTTTGAATCGTTACCGTTAGGCGTCGTTAGCTCCAACCTTATTCCGATTTGCACATTTTTCACTTGATCACGTCGGGGTCACCATAAATGTTTTTGATTCTTGTTATACTTTGGATTAATTGATAGAAGGGGGACGAATACGTACAAATACGCTTTGTATTTAACGGCGGACGGCCGTCCGCAGTTTTTGCTTCTTTTTCTTATGTCGGTCGTTGAGCGAGTGTCCGCCCGGAAGCTGGGGTTGCCACAGGCGTCACATATAATGGTAGTTTTTATATTTTTTGGTAGTTTTTATATTTTTGGAAATAAATTATATTTTTGAATATTTACTGATAAATTTGGCAATTTGGACATCTAAATTTCCTTCACTAATCATTTCAATTTTATTTTGGACATCATCAAACATATCAAATAAATGTTTAAATCTTTCTAATCTTAATTGCAAGTCAGAATAAATAACAGATGACATTTGTTAACTTCAATGAGTTTAAGCGGTTCTAAATAATTTTGAAAAATAGTCATTCTAGCTTTTATTGTAGACCGTTGTGAAATTAATGCTCTTAAATCTTCTGCCATTTTGATTTGGATATATTAAACAAAAGGTGAACAGAACGGAAATAGAAAAAATTCAAATTCAAACCGTACTGGCCGCGCGTAATATATTACGCAGCGGCTCGACCTGCAACCAGCAGCAGCTTTGCGGCAGCTGTTCTAGCGCAGCCCGAACTCCGGTGGTTTCAAAAGGCAGTGCGCAAGCGGCGAAATCTGGAATTGCCCGTCAATCCGAAATTAATAACTGACATTTGGACTTGAACGAATGAGATCGACTAGCAAAATTGGTCGGGTTATACTAAACGACGAAATTATGATGCGATTTATATAAATTGGAAACAAATAACTATTCTCAAAGCAAATAACCTACCTATTTAAATAAAATTGCGTGAAATAAACTTTATGCATTAACCTTCGACATACAAAAAAAATTGATATTTTGGAAATAAATTATATTTTTGAATATTTACTGATAAATTTGGCAATTTAGACACTTTAAGAATGCAATAAATGTAAAATAAAGGTTATTAGTAATGAAATAAATGTCTAAACGAATGAAAATGTATGCGTTAAATGTAGGTAGGTACTTACGTATCGGATTTAAATTTGGGACTTCTGTTGGATATTGGATCGTTTATTTCACAGAGTTTGTTTTTTGTTGCCGCTTATGATAAAATTTAAATTATTGGATTAATTAACACAATATAAATATATATGGACCAGTCCATGTAACATTTTGTATTATTAACTAGCTTTCGCCCGCGACTCCGTCCGCGTGGAATTAAAAAAAGTGAGTAGCCTATGTGTTCTTCCAGACTGTCCTCTACATCTATACCAAATTTCATCGAAATCCATTCAGCCGTTTAGGCTATAAACTCTAACCAACATCCATCCATCTATGCATCTAAACTTTCGCATTTATAATATTAGTAAGATTAGTAAGATTTAATATTCAATCGCCAATGATTATAACACATTTAACCCTTTCATGCTCAAGGGAAATATTTTTTCCTTCTACAAAAATCGTTATCGATTATTCAATTATTATTGAATCGATATTTATTTTAATGAATGTCAAAATAAAACGTAATGTCCAAGGCGGCAAGTGTGTTTCTGAATGATTAGAAAAACAAAGAACATAAATACAGATAAATTACCTTTCTGATGGTGAAAGAATTTTTAAAATCGGCCCAGTAGTTTTTGCGTGAAACAAATACAAACAAAAATACAAATCTTTCCTCTTTATAATATTAGTATAAGTATACATATAGATAGACCTGAACAAAGTTTAGCTACCTTTATGTAGTACAATATAAAATATAGACCTGATAGACCTAAAAAAGTTAAGACGAAATACTCTTTTGTATTTAGATATAAAGATATTTGATTTAGCCGAATCTAATCCGCCTAAAATAGACCGAATCTAAGGTTCTCTCGGGGACACTTATAAAGAGCTTAGGCAGAGCTACTTAAGGACAGATCCAACTTTCAGTTCGTTAGACTTATAAAAGACTTAGAACTAATCAGTGACCTTTAGACAAAGACATATTCCCATTCAATTCAGTTCTATTATAAATAACAAATGAAAATAGATTTTTTTTTATAAAATTTTAATATAAAATCTAAAAAGTAAGCAAACTTGCTTGTAATCATTAGGGGTTATAGTAATCGAGTATCTAATAGAGAAAAGAACCAGAAGCATAAATATTGAAATAAGAAAAAGAATAACTAATGTACACAGAAAATTGTCAAAAAGGCGTGTTTTTGCTTCTTCATTATCTTACTAATATTATAAATGTGAAAGTTTAGATGGATGGATGGATGTTTGTTAGAGTTTGTAGCCTAAACGGCTGAATGGATTTCGATGAAATTTGGCATAGATGTAGAAGATAGTCTGGAAGAACACATAGGCTATTCACTTTTGTTTTTTTCAATTCCACGCAGACGGAGTCGCGGACGAAAGCTAGTATTCCATAAAGCCAAAACCACCACTTTTTATTAGAGAAAGGGGCAAACAAGCGACGGGAACACCAAGATGATCAACGACACGTATGGACATTTAGATCAGAGGAACTACAGTTGCCTTTAAGTAAACACTCCCTTCTTGAAGGATCTTAAATCGTATTGGTTTAGAAACACTGCCATGGAAAGTCCATTCCATGGCGCGGCCATGCGAGGTTTCTTTAATAAAGACGTTAAGGTTCACTTCGAAGTTCCATTTACTGATAATCTTAGTTAATTAAATCTTGTTTCCTAGTCGATATCAGATTATTTCTGATTTGATCGCATCGATTAGCCATTCCATTGGACACTAGAAGGTGCAGTGAAATGGTTCATTCCATATGATTGCACTCCGCTTCAGTTCTCTATATTACGCTCCGGTTTAACTACAAAAAGTATTGAATGACTAATTACAATTTACTTTTTTTGTTGTAAAATCTAGAAATTTAACCCTTAAATGCACGATTTTTTTCTTGAAACGAATAGTAAATTGAACATAGATTAAGGGAAAATAAAGAAAAAAAGTGTTTTTTTTTTTTTTAAATAGTCTGTTTCTTTTTAAAATTAGTAGATTTTTGTTAATTTATATATATTATATTATTATATTATTCTATTGGGTAAGACTGGTGTACATATAAATGCATCATTATGCATTTAAGGGTTAAATATTACATAATGTTTTAGTTCTATTTGTTGTATTATAAATGTTTTTAGTAAAGTGTAAAAGCTTCGAAAATATTTATTCCTAACACAGAGATTAAATCTATTAAGTGCTTTAAAATGTATTACAGAAATTATACTCATCTAACAATGTATGAAACTCAAATAAAATTTCCCGATCCACTTTCAGAGCCTAAACAAATGTCACGCCTCGATTACAAGTAAATATCGTTGGCAAGGCAAAGGGCGGTTTGTGCCAAAATTGTCACTTTATTTCCTCTATGATTTTTTATATTAAGACAGAATGACAAGCTTTTATCAATTAATTATGAATAAACTTTTTATAAACGACACATACGATACCAGATACCACGACCACACAGAAAACAGGCGTGAAGTGGAAGCAATTCGGCGTTTCGTCTGATGAGTGTGGTGCTGGAGGCCTGATTTTTCTTTTCTACCCTTTTCTTAAGAGGAGAGGATGGAAAGGAAAAGTGGATTTGATGGGGGAGGAGACGCATGGGTAGGGGAAGTATCCTCTTTATGTGCGTCTCTTCCTTCGTCGATTAAGGGTAGGCAACGCATCTGCAATTGCGGGATGTGTATGGGCAGCGGTCGCTTCGCCATTTCGGCGGATTCAGGTGGCTTGCTCGTGTGCCACCTTGTAATATAAAAAAAAACCTAAGCTGGTAAACTTTATACGTATGTAAGCGATATCGGAGCATTGAAATTGAGCATTAAAGGAAGAAAAGCGTGTAAATTGTTTACTTTTTTACTATTGTCAGTGAGTTTTGGCATACACTCTCCTTTCCGAAGCCAAAAATCATGAGACACGTTTTATTTCCTGTTTCATTGAACTCTATTGTTTTTTTATTACGTAGTGTTTACAAAATAGTAAAGTTAAAATTGTCTTCAAATTTTTTAAAAATGTAACAATGTCCAAATTTGATTTTAACGCTAGCTAGTAAATCTCAAGCGAGTCACTTATGGCTGAATTATGACCATTCAACAGTGTTTAAAAAGTAATATTTACAATTAGACTATTGTCTAATTGTTAACGTCACTTTGTATTTAAAATTCTTTCAATATTCGGCCTCTACTGGTCATTTATTGATTGTTTCAAGGTTTCAAATGTGAATTAAACATGTTCGGTTGACTTGGTTTTACAAATGTAGGCGACGTGTGTATTGATATGAAGAACTCGGATATTCTGTAAAGAAATACGTCCACCCGTGTACATATGTACATATGCGCTACGTTTTGTATGGTGTGTAAACTGGACTGGAGAGCCAATTACGACTAACAAGGTATTCCATCACAACTCGGCGCTGACAGGGAATCTGCATCTTAATTCTTTACTTAGAATTGATGTTAGGTTCTATTCATCCATATAAAGTTACTATTAATTAGTAACATTATATTTTGCTCGTGACTTCGTGTGTGCGAAATTAAAAAAAATAGTAAGGCTTATGACACTTACTGATAATTAAGCTTTATTACGGGAAAATAATTATTGAAATCGGTTCAGTAGTTGTTGAGTTAACGTTATATATATAACTAGCTTTCGCCCGCGACTCTGTCCGCGTGGAATTAAAATAAAACAAAACTGAGTAGCGTATGTGTTCTTCCATACTATCCTCTACGTCTTTGCCAAATTTCATCGAAATCCGTTCAGCCGTTTAGGCTACAAACTCTAATAAACATCCATTCATCCATCTAGTATGAAGTATGATTATAAGACTGTATTTTTTTAATAATAGTAGATTATTTTGTTTTTATGAATTTCTAACTTTGTATATTTAACATTTACCTGCTGCACTCAGAGTCATTATATTTAAAAAACTATATTTTTTTTTTTTTTTTTTTTATAATATAAGGTGGCAAACGAGCAAGCGGCCACCTGAATCCACCGAAATGGAAAGCGACCGCTGCCCATAGACATCCGCAATTGCAGATGCGTTGCCTACCCTTGATTGACGGAGGCGGAGACGCACATAAATGGGACATTTTCCCTTCCTATGCGTCTCCTCCATCGTCAAATCCACTTTTCCTTCCCATCCTTTCCTCTTAAGGAAAGGGTGGAAAGGGAAAGGGACTAAAATTAGGCCTCCGGCACCACACTCATCAGACGAAACGCGGAATTGCTCCCACTTCACGCCTGTCTTCTGTGTGGTCGTGGTATTGCACCGGGCGAGTCGGCCCATTCGTGCGAAGATGTTAAAGCGGGCTCTACCACTGTAAAAATGACCCGGACATTTTATTTAATTCAAATACGAAAAGATTGGACCGATTTTTGAACTAACGTCCACAGAAATAAATAATTTAGTATAGTTAGTATTTTTTAGGTTAAGTTTGAACTAATTTTGATTAACGCCGACAGAATAACAAAGATTTTGGACAACATCCAAAAATTAGTCAACCGCCAATTTGTCATTCTACAAAAGCAATTTGTATACCAAAGTCTAAATATTTTACGAAAGTTGTAATTTACAGAAACCGCTCCTTTTGCGATTACTTTGCGATATGGAACATGAGTTTTTTAATGAAATCGTATTTTTAAAACAAAACTGCAATTTATGGAAAACGTTTTCGTTCTCTGTGCGAATAATTCTCCGACGGGATCATTTTTACAGGGAAATATTTTTCCATTTATAGATGGACTAGCTGTTCTCGTGCGGCTTCATTCGCATGAAATTCAGACGCATTTGTCAAATTATCAATAGCAAATGTCAAAATGACATGACATGGCAAACCTTAGCAATCTTGCTTTCTTGATGTTGGCAGCATATTATGGTCTCTTTCCCACATTAGGGTTTTTATCCAAAATATTTACCCCTAAGGTCTAATGGCGTGAAAATATATAGCCTAAAGCGTAAGGTAAGTGTAGGGCTTTTTATTAAAAAAAAGAGTTATTCAAAAATATGCTGTAATTGCTGACATCTTAGGCAACAAAGAAGTGTGTGTTTACGCTTTATTATAATAGTATAGAAGATATAGATAATGTAATAGTGTATTTAAGTTGTTAAGTGCTAAAAAATGAGCCCCTTAGCGTAGATGTAGTGTTTATCTACACTGAAATTATTTGAGTCATTTTTGAACAATAAATCTATTCATTCAATAAGTTTGATAAGAAGGTAACTTAATGTGAACCTAAATATCACTTTTCTATTGGTGAAAAATCAAGACTTATGACGTCAGAAGTTTGTTACAAAAAAATTTAAATAGAACCTTTTAATAACGCAACATTAAGCGGCTAACAGAGTACGAAGGACATTCTATTAGAGTGTCCGCATGCGCTGCTCAAACTTTTTAACTGAATTATCTCCACGCAAATTTTTGCCTCGGAAACAAGTTTGTTAAAATTGTAACGTTATTTTTCATGTTTCACTGTAAAATAATTATGAAATAGCTTTCTTTGCTCTATTGGGATTAATTAAACTGAATTTAATATTGATTTATATATCCATAATTAAGATAATTTTAGACACAAAATACACCATGCACTGTATGTTAAAAACAAAATTTATCAAAATCGGTTCAACTTTTTAAACTACACGATGTCACATTATAATGGATATACAAACAGACAAAATATTATAATACAAGCATACCCACTAGTCAAAAACCTATATGGACTTTCCAAGAAATCCGCGTGGTATAACTTCCAGACTATGCTCTACATCTATGCCAAATTTCATCCAAATCCGTTTAGCCGTTTATGCTACAAACTCTAACAAACATCCATCTATCTATCTATCCATCCATCCATCCAAACTTTCACATTTATAATATTAGTAAGATAAGATTATGAAGATCTTTATAGCTGCGTTAATTTTAACTTATAAACAAAATGACCGGTTTCCCAGTTACATTTAAGCATTAATTACTGTTTTTGGTTCGATAACTTCATGAATAGCGTTTCCAAACTACGTAATGATTATATTATATGATAATATTATAAATGCGAAAGTTTGGATGGATGGATGTATGTTTGTTAGAGTTAGTAGCCTTAACAGCTAAACGGATTTCGATGAAATTTGGCATAAAAGTAGAGTAAAGTCTGGAAGAACACATAGGCTACTTACTAAGTTTGTTTTTAATTCCTCACGGACGGAGTCGTGGGCTAAATCTAGTGATAAAATAAATGGAAACTTCAGAAACCTTTTTTTTTTTTTTTTTTTTGTGACTGAATGGCCACTGTTTTGCCTTGAAGAGCATTTACAACAGATTCATCACCGGGCTTGAGGTGGCCGAGCGCAGATGGCGCTTAGCCTAAACCTCGTTTATGAGTAGCTAAGCTCGAGGGCTCCCTCAGGAGCCTCGGCACGAGCCGTTACTTCGTTATTATTACCGGATTGGGAGGCCACCGAGCTCTTAGATCGCTTCGGTGGGCGCTCCATGGAGTGACTAGGCACAAGGGCCCCCGAGAGGGACCTCGGCTTGGGCTGTCACTCAATACGCGTTTAGCATTCCGATTCAAGGGTGCCCTAGAGGGCCGAACCTCGGCTTGATCGGCTGCTGCTATCTGATTACTATTATTATTATTAATACATCTAACATTACTACCACTTCGGAAAGCGTTAGCGCTGGGAGAAGAAGTGGCGGAAGAAACTCCAGCAACGCTTCTATCATTGATAGGAGAAAACCTGCCTGCTATGAGGCCGTATCGCGGGAATGATTGCCGTAGTCGACAGCGATACGGCGTTTTGTTTGTTTGCGTAGTTGTTTAATCCTAGCCTGAGCGATTGTTATTGCATCGTCTTGGAAGTCAAGAACGTGCCTAGTCTGCGATGATCACGTCGAAATTTACCGAGCGCGATTGGGTTGTAGGTGGCGGCACCTACAACTAACGTATTAGGATGACCGACGCAGAGTCAAAATAACGACGCGACGCCAACTTCAGGTGTTGGGCTATGGTGGTAAGTCCAAGTCTATGTGAAGATCACTATTGCGCATGTACCACGGGGCCCCCGTGGCTCTGCGCAAGAATCTATTCTGAATCACCTGAAGTCGATGTATTTGTTTCGGCGAGATGTGCGCGAATACCGGGCTAGCATACGTCATGACGGGACGCACTACTGATTTATAGAGTGTCACCTTATTCCGAAGGGACATTTTGCTCTTTTTATTGAATAACGCGGAAAGACGACCTAATATAAAAGCCGCGCGGTTTCTAACTCGGGTCACATGAGCGGAGAAGTTAAGTTTAGAGTCGAGTATGACACCTAGGTATTTAACTTGGTTTTCCCAAGGTATTGGGCTGTCCATGAGTTTAACGGATGGGAGACGTTGTTCTTTGCGGCGTGCAAAGTAGAGAGCCGCGCTTTTGGTAGGATTGATCTCGATCCTCCATTTCCTAAACCAGGCACCAAGGGTGTTTGCTGCAGTCTGTAGACGTTGACATATAGCATCAGGCTTACGGCCTGATGTAAAAATGCAGGTGTCATCGGCAAATAACGCTAATTCCACGCCGCGTACGCGCGGAATATCATTGGTATAAAGGCTAAAAAGGACCGGCCCTAACACCGACCCTTGGGGCACTCCGGCTCGAACGGGGTGCGATCTAGAGCACACTCCCTCGACGCGGTTAGCGGAACGTGCGGCAACTTAAGAAGTCTCGTATTATGCATACGAGACGATCGGGTACTGCCGTACTCATATAGCTTGTATATGAGTCCGTTGTGCCATACTTTGTAGAACGCCTTTGCTACGTCGAGAAAGAGAGCTCCGGTGTTAAGGCCTCGTTGCCGTTTGGCAAGTATATGCTCCGTGATGCGGTGCACTTGATGAGTGCATGAATGTTGGCGCGGAAGCCAAACTGTTCGGGGATGGGCATGCCTTTTGTATCCATAAAGGAACGAAGGCGGACTAAAATTAACCGTTCATAAATCTTCCCAAACGTTTTGAGAAGACTTATGGGGCGATATGACGTGGGATTTGTAGGCGGTTTGGTGGGTTTGAGGAACCCTATGACTTCGGCGTCCTTCCACTCGTTGGGAAAGACGCCTTTGGTCATTGCCGTGTTATAAATAGCTACGAGAAGTTGTATAATAGCAGCTGGAAATAGTTTGGCCACCCTATTGGTGATACCATCTGAACCGGGTGCTTTGCGGGGGCGCAAGTTTTTAATTAATTCCTTAACTTCATCGCTAGTTACCGGAGTAATAGAATCGAGGAGGGGTACGTTTTTCCTCCGTTCGACCTCGCTTCCACCTTTCGGAGATGGTCAGGGTCCACCGGTAGGCTACTGGGGGAGCACTGGGTTTCGAGGCTGTCAGCCAGGCATTCGGCTTTCTCCTCGTCCAACATGGCAGGTGCCATATTTGGACGCGAGAGTGGCGGCATCGTACGATGTGGGTCACCTTTGAGCGATTTAGGTAGGCTCCATAAGGCTAAATGTGATGGCTTTACGTTACGAAGCGTTGTGTCCCACCGTTCGTTCCGGATGGCAGCTATGCGTGTTTTTACTTCACGCTGTAATTTACGTAGCTGTTTCCGGTTCGATTCAGTTGGATACAAGTCGTGAGCTCGGGTAGCCGCGTTCTTGCGTCTCAACAAGTCTCTGGCATCTGGTGGTAGTGCCCAGCGTTGTTTGTCCGACTCAGGCATCTGCCTTGAGCAGTTGTCGATGGCGGTTTGGATATGACTTGTTAGAGAGCCGATCGCGACGCCCATATCGTTATCTGTATTAATTAAGTCGGGGATAGCGTTTAGGTGTGGCGATGTAATGTCTTTGAGCTTGGCACTAAGCTTGTGCCAGTCAACGACTGTTTTAAGTTGGGGTCGGCTGGGGCAGAAGGGCCCTAGCTGCAACAGAACTGGTCGATGATCTGAGTGAAGCTCATGTATCACCTCGATATTGCGTATGGCAAGGTTAATATTTTTGATGATTGCAACATCAAGCACATCCGAGTGTGTCCCAATACGTGGGGATAGTGCGTAGGCTCTATTGGCGCTACGATTTCAAAATCGAGTAAGTCCGACAGTGCATCAAGCGCACGGCCGCGTTTACTGATTCTGGTGGAGTTCCATCGAGTGTGCTTGCTATTGAAATCTCCTGCAAGGATGGTGGCTCCTCCTAGAGATAGAAGGGCTTCTAAGTCGGATCGTAAGATGGTTGCGCTTGGTCTACATGGAAGGTAACTGAAGCTATCGTAATTGGGGCGTGGCCAGTCATTGCCAGCTGACAGATCGAGGCCTCTAAGTGCGTTAACGCGGGCGTGTCAATCGGTACACAGTGCAGGGATTTTTTGTAGTAAATGACAGTACCACCACCCGGGGCGCCGGTCCTATCATTCCTGACGATGTTATAGTTAGAGACTTCGGGTCCCTCATTGCTGGTTTAAGAAATGTTTCCTGCACGAGTAGTACGTCGACTTGATGATCGCGAAGGAACGTATGAATTTCGTCCCGTTGTTCCCTAATACCGTTCGCGTTATAAAAAGCTACGCTGATCGAACGCGGTTGACCTGCCATTATTACGCGCGAGAGACGGATAGCTGCTATTGCTAAGATCGTTTGCAGCCATCGAGACGCCTAATTCTTTTCGAGAGCACATACGATGTGCTTGTACTTCGTAAGTAAGTGTAGACGGGTTCCGATATTTCCTGACGCTTTTTTGTATTCGTCAGCGAACGTTAAAACTTCCTCCATATTGAGGCTAGATAGGCTATTTAATGATTCAAAGGGGCAGGGGTCGGTCCCTGTCGCTTTGGGGCGGTGACGGTTTGTTCGCCGGCTGGATCGGTGTCGGTTTCAGAATCGCGGTCGCGGTTGTTTGTATGTGCGCGGGCACGTTTGGTGGGTTGGTGTTACCCCAGGCGGTCTTTTTCCACGAGGGTTGGAGAGGCGGGAATTCGTTGGCTAAGGCACCGGTGGCCGTTGCTGAGTGGATCGCTGGGGTTTCATCTGCATGCGCTTAGGCGCCTTCGGACACCCGAGATAGTTGGCGGTATGAGCGCCAAGGCAGAGAACGCAGGCGGGTTTTCCGAAGGCCTCTAAGAGCTCTTTGTCCTTCGGTCGAGAACAGTCTGATGTGCCGTGGTCGCCTAAACACTTAACGCACCTAGGGCGAGCGAAGCAGTTGCGGGCCGAGTGCCCGTACAACTGGCATTTGTGACACTGACCGGGAAGGCCATTTTTGCGCGGCGGTTCGACTACAAGCCCGCTGAGGCCACAGATCGACTTGACGTCGAAAATGGCCTTTCCCTCGGGTGTCAGGTCTAAGTGTACCTGTACTAAATCTAAAGGTGCTTTGTTCGCATGCGCGTCATGCGAAATATCGCTATACTAACGGGGAATTCTGGGCTTTAAGAGACTGCGTGATCTCTTCTACTGGAATCTCCTTGGGATGCGTTTAATAACTACCCTGAGTATACGTCCTCAGCAAGCGTATATGTAATGATAATATACCTCCTTTTCTTGGAGGAATCGGGTGACATACCTAAAGGCATCAGCAGTCTCGAGCTGCATCTTGATACCCTGAGCCGTCGCTGTAGCGACGACTTTAAATTTATTGGATAAAGCCGATTGGATCATCGGCCATTTGTCGCGCGCTTGGATGTAAATTGGGGGTGGGCGTTTGTCATGCGGCGCGCGGGCCGCTTCCGAACGTTGGAATGCTGGGACGGGTGTGGGAGCGGCCGACTTAGGCCGAGGGGGCGGGAGCAGCCGAGCATGGGGCTGTTGGTATGGCCATAAGGGCCGGGATGGGAGCCGACGAGGGCTGGGATGGCCCGGCTTGGACAGGGGGGATAGGTTTGTGTGCCTTTTGGGGCACAGGGATGAGGAAGTTGAGGGTCGTGGGGGAAGAGCGCTTCTTGCGCTTTTTCTTATTTTCGACGGTTGTGAAACCGTCGTTAGACGATGAGGGCGACGCGGCGTTGGATTCCATATCGGAATCTTCTAATGACGAGTGGGCTTCGGAGCCCGACGTGGACATTACAGATGCCCGAGACGTGGGACGCGGAGCTCCTTGAAGCTCTCCTAAGACGGCTAAGAATGCCTCGGGAAAATCTCTCTTGAGAGTCTCCAATACGGCCCTGAGGGCGTCGGCCATTTTATCGATTTATTAAACTTATACTGCTAACAATCCTTAAGGCGGTCCCGGTGGGATCGCCGGGGTGTGTGTCCCTAGCTCCCTCCCTGCTGGGTTAAGCAGGAGGATGTGTGCCTACTACGTGTAGCCCTAGTGCGTCCGAGTGCCGATCTTATTGTGCACTCGGGTGTGTGCTTAGGTCTAACTAAAGCTACCCGTGGGCTCTTAACGGCCAGTCCGTGGACCAACGTTGGCTAGGGCACTACCCAAGGCCAGTGGTGGAGGGTCCCTTCCGAATTACGCGGTTCCCTGAAGGGGAAACGCGGGCGAACGGGGCTGCCCGACTAGCTTCGTTGTCACCGTTAGGTATCCGCTAGTCTTACAATGCGTTGCTAAAGTCTTGTTCCGCGCAGTGAAAACTGCACTTTACAACACTTTGCACGCTGTCTCCGAAGTCGGAAACAATAGACGATTAGTCCGCAATACCAAGAAACCAGAGAATAGCCTGCCAGGTGGCAGTGCAATAAATTGTTCCTGAAAGGAACAATGACGTTAAGACGTTATTACCAGAAACTAGGATTATCGCTTGCCAGACGGCCGGTGTAATAAAAATTACGCCGACACAGGTGGCTCGCTAACAATGGACGGCGGCGCGTTTTATGGCACGCACCTGCGCAGCGGGTTGCTCGACGTATTGTCGGGCGGGGCGACAGATGTTTGGTGAGTGACCGTCCGTTCACCTCAGCAGTCTGTAGCGGGTGACTTCAGAAACTTTTTTTTTTTTTTTTTTTTTTTTTTTTTTTTTTTTTTTTGTGACTGAATGGTCACTGTTTGCCTTGAAGAGGCATTTACAGATTCACCGGGCTTGAGGTGGCCGAGCGCAGATGGCGCTTAGCCTAAACCTCGTTTATGAGTAACTAAGCACGAGGGCTCCCTCAGGAGCCTCGGCACGAGCCGTTACTCTATACTTTTCGTTATTTTACCGGATTGGGAGGCCACCGAGCTCTTAGATCGCTTCGGTGGACGCTCCATGGAGTGACTAGGCACAAGGGCCCCCGAGAGGGGACCTCGGCTTGGGCTGTCACTCAATACGCGTTTAGCATTCCGATTCAAGGGTGCCCTAGAGGGCCGAACCTCGGCTTGATCGGCTGCTGCTATCTGATTACTATTATTATTATTAATACATCTAACATTACTACCACTTCGGAAAGCGTTAGCGCTGGGAGAAGAAGTGGCGGAAGAAACTCCAGCAACGCTTCTATCATTGATAGGAGAAAACCTGCCTGCTATGAGGCCGTATCGCGGGAATGATTGCCGTAGTCGACAGCGACTACGGCGTTTTGTTTGTTTGCGTAGTTGTTTAATCCTAGCCTGAGCGATTGTTATTGCATCGTCTTGGAAGTCAAGAACGTGCCTAGGTCTGCGATGATCACGTCGAAATTTACCGAGCGCGATTGGGTTGTAGGTGGCGGCACCTACAACTAACGTTAGGATGACCGACGGCAGAGTCAAAATAACGACGCGACGCCAACTTCAGGTGTTGGGCTAGGTGGGTAAGTCCAAGTCTATGTGAAGATCACTATTGCGCATGTACCACGGGGCCCCCGTGGCTCTGCGCAAGAATCTATTCTGATCACCTGAAGTCGATGTATTTGTTTCGGCGAGATGTGCGCGAATACCGGGCTAGCATACGTCATGACGGGACGCACTACTGATTTATAGAGTGTCACCTTATTCCGAAGGGACATTTGCTCTTTTTATTGAATAACGCGGAAAGACGACCTAATATAAAAGCCGCGCGGTTTCTAACTCGGGTCACATGAGCGGAGAAGTTAAGTTTAGAGTCGAGTATGACACCTAGGTATTAACTTGGTTTTCCCAAGGTATTGGGCTGTCCATGAGTTTAACGGATGGGAGACGTTGTTCTTTGCGGCGTGCAAAGTAGAGAGCCGCGCTTTTGGTAGGATTGATCTCGATCCTCCATTTCCTAAACCAGGCACCAAGGGTGTTTGCTGCAGTCTGTAGACGTTGACATATAGCATCTGGCTTACGGCCTGATGTAAAAATGCAGGTGTCATCGGCAAATAACGCTATTCCACGCCGCGTTACGCGCGGAATATCATTGGTATAAAGGCTAAAAAGGACCGGCCCTAACACCGACCCTTGGGGCATCCGGCTCGAACGGGGTGCGATCTAGAGCACACTCCCTCGACGCGGTAGCGGAACGTGCGGCAACTTAAGAAGTCTCGTATTATGCATACGAGACGATCGGGTAACCGTACTATATAGCTTGTATATGAGTCCGTTGTGCCATACTTTGTCGAACGCCTTTGCTACGTCGAGAAGAGAGCTCCGGTGTTAGGCCTCGTTGCCGTTTGGCAAGTATATGCTCCGTGATGCGGTTGCACTTGATGAGTGCATGAATGCTTGGCGCGGAAGCCAAACTGTTCGGGGATGGGCATGCCTTTTGTATCCATAAAGGAACGAAGGCGGACTAAAATTAACCGTTCATAAATCTTCCCAAACGTTTTGAGAAGACTTATGGGGCGATATGACGTGGGATTTGTAGGCGGTTTGGTGGGTTTGAGGAACCCTATGACTTCGGCGTCCTTCCACTCGTTGGGAAAGACGCCTTTGGTCATTGCCGTGTTATAAATAGCTACGAGAAGTTGTATAATAGCAGCTGGAAATAGTTTGGCCACCCTATTGGTGATACCATCTGAACCGGGTGCTTTGCGGGGGCGCAAGTTTTTAATTAATTCCTTAACTTCATCGCTAGTTACCGGAGTAATAGAATCGAGGAGGGGTACGTTTTCCTCCGTTCGACCTCGCTGTCCACCTTTCGGAGATGGTCAGGGTCCACCGTAGGCTACTGGGGAGCACTGGGTTTCGAGGCTGTCAGCCAGGCATTCGGCTTTCTCCTCGTCCAACATGGCAGGTGCCATATTTGGACGCGAGAGTGGCGGCATCGTACGATGTGGGTCACCTTTGAGCGATTTAGGTAGGCTCCAAAAGGCTAAATGTGATGGCTTTACGTTACGAAGCGTTGTGTCCCACCGTTCGTTCCGGATGGCAGCTATGCGTGTTTTTACTTCACGCTGTAATTTACGTAGCTGTTTCCGGTTCGATTCAGTTGGATACAAGTCGTGAGCTCGGGTAGCCGCGTTCTTGCGTCTCAACAAGTCTCTGGCATCTGGTGGTAGTGCCCAGCGTTGTTTGTCCGACTCAGGCATCTGCCTTGAGCAGTTGTCGATGGCGGTTTGGATATGACTTGTTAGAGAGCCGATCGCGACGCCCATATCGTTATCTGTATTAATTAAGTCGGGGATAGCGTTTAGGTGTGGCGATGTAATGTCTTTGAGCTTGGCACTAAGCTTGTGCCAGTCAACGACTGTTTTAAGTTGGGGGTCGGCTGGGGCAGAGGGCCCTAGCTGCAACAGAACTGGTCGATGATCTGAGTGAAGCTCATGTATCACCTCGATATTGCGTATGGCAAGGTTAATATTTTTGATGATTGCAACATCAAGCACATCCGGAGTGTGTCCCAATACGTGGGGATAGTGCGTAGGCTCTATTGGCGCTACGATTTCAAAATCGAGTAAGTCCGACAGTGCATCAAGCGCACGGCCGCGTTTACTGATTCTGGTGGAGTTCCATCGAGTGTGCTTGCTATTGAAATCTCCTGCAAGGATGGTGGCTCCTCCTAGAGATAGAAGGGCTTTTAAGTCGGATCGTAAGATGGTTGCGCTTGGTCTACATGGAAGGTAAACTGAGGCTATCGTAATTGGGGCGTGGCCAGTCATTGCCAGCTGACAGATCGAGGCCTCTAAGTGCGTTAACGCGGGCGTGTCAATCGGTACACAGTGCAGGATTTTTGTAGTAAATGACAGTACCACCACCCGGGGCCGCCGGTCCTATCATTCCTGACGATGTTATAGTTAGAGACCTTCGGGTCCCTCATTGCTGGTTTAAGAAATGTTTCCTGCACGAGTAGTACGTCGACTTGATGATCGCGAAGGAAACGTATGAATTTCGTCCCGTTGTTCCCTAATACCGTTCGCGTTATAAAAAGCTACGCTGATCGAACGCGGTTTGACTCTGCCATTATTACGCGCGAGAGACGGATAGCTGCTATTGCTAAGATCGTTTGCAGCCATCGAGACGCCTAATTCTTTTCGAGAGCACATACGATGTGCTTGTACTTCGTAAGTAAGTGTAGACGGGTTCCGATATTTCCTGACGCTTTTTTGTATTCGTCAGCGAACGTTAATACTTCCTCCATATTGAGGCTAGATAGGCTATTTAATGATTCAAAGGGGCAGGGGTCGGTCCCTGTCGCTTTGGGCGGTGACGGTTTGTTCGCCGGCTGGATCGGTGTCGGTTCAGAATCGCGGTCGCGGTTGTTTGTACGTGCGCGGGCACGTTTGGTGGGTTGGTGTTACCCAGGCGGTCTTTTTCCACGAGGGTTGGAGAGGCGGGAATTCGTTGGCTAAAGGCACCGGTGGCCGTTGCTGAGTGGATCGATGGGGTTTCATCTGCATGCGCTTAGGCGCCTTCGGACACCCGAGATAGTTGGCGGTATGAGCGCCAAGGCAGAGAACGCAGGCGGGTTTTCCGAAGGCCTCTAAGAGGTCTTTGTCCTTCGGTCGAGAACAGTCTGATGTGCCGTGGTCGCCTAAACACTTAACGCACCTAGGGCGAGCGAAGCAGTTGCGGGCCGAGTGCCCGTACAACTGGCATTTGTGACACTGACCGGGAAGGCCATTTTTGCGCGGCGGTTCGACTACAAGCCCGCTGAGGCCACAGATCGACTTGACGTCGAAAATGGCCTTTCCCTCGGGTGTCAGGTCTAAGTGTACCTGTACTAAATCTAAAGGTGCTTTTGTTCGCATGCGCGTCATGCGAAATACGCTAATAACGGGGAATTTCTGGGCTTTAAGAGACTGCGTGATCTCTTCTACTGGAATCTCCTTGGGGATGCGTTAATAACTACCCTGAGTATACGTTCCTCAGCAAGCGTATATGTATGATATATACCTCCTTTTCTTGGAGGAATCGGGTGACATACCTAAAGGCATCAGCAGTCTCGAGCTGCATCTTGATGCCCTGAGCCGTCGCTGTAGCGACGACTTTAAATTTATTAGATAAGGCCGATTGGATCATCGGCCATTTGTCGCGCGCTTGGATGTAAATTGGGGGTGGGCGTTTGTCATGCGGCGCGCGGGCCGCTTCCGAACGTTGGGATGCTGGGACGGGTGTGGGAGCGGCCGACTTAGGCCGAGGGGCGGGAGCAGCCGAGCATGGGGCTGTTGGTATGGCCATAAGGGCCGGGATGGGAGCCGACGAGGGCTGGGATGGCCCGGCTTGGACAGGGGGGATAGGTTTGTGTGCCTTTTGGGGCACAGGGGATGAGGAAGTTGAGGTCGTGGGGGAAGAGCGCTTCTTGCGCTTTTTCTTATTTTCGACGGTTGTGAAACCGTCGTTAGACGATGAGGGCGACGCGGCGTTGGATTCCATATCGGAATCTTCTAATGACGAGTGGGCTTCGGAGCCCGACGTGGACATTACAGATGCCCGAGACGTGGGACGCGGAGCTCCTTGAAGCTCTCCTAAGACGGCTAAGAATGCCTCGGGAAAATCTCTCTTGAGAGTCTCCAATACGGCCCTGAGGGCGTCGGCCATTTTATCGATTTATTAAACTTATACTGCTAACAATCCTTAAGGCGGTCCCGGTGGGATCGCCGGGGTGTGTGTCCCTAGCTCCCTCCCTGCTGGGTTAAGCAGGGAGGATGTGTGCCTACTACGTGTAGCCCTAGTGCGTCCGAGTGCCGATCTTATTGTGCACTCGGGTGTGTGCTTAGGTCTAACTAAAGCTACCCGTGGCTCTTAACGGCCAGTCGTGGACCAACGTTGGCTAGGGCACTACCCAAGGCCAGTGGTGGAGGTCCCTTCCGAATTACGCGGTTCCCTGAAGGGGAAACGCGGGCGAACGGGGCTGCCCGACTAGCTTCGTTGTCACCGTTAGGTATCCGCTAGTCTTTAAATGCGTTGCTAAAGTCTTGTTCCGCGCAGTGAAAACTGCACTTTACAACACTTTGCACGCTGTCTCCGAAGTCGGAAACAATAGACGATTAGTTCGCAATACCAAGAAACCAGAGAATAGCCTGCCAGGTGGCAGTGCAATAAATTGTTCCTGAAAGGAACAATGACGTTAAGACGTTATTACCAGAAACTAGGATTATCGCTTGCCAGACGGCCGGTGTAATAAAAATTACGCCGACACAGGTGGCTCGCTAACAATGGACGGCGGCGCGTTTTATGGCACGCACCTGCGCAGCGGGTTGCTCGACGTATTGTCGGGCGGGGCGACAGATGTTTGGTGAGTGGACACGTCCGTTCACCTCAGCAGTCTGTAGCGGAGTGTGTCTTCAGAAATCTTGCATTAGTCTATAAAGTAGCAAGTTACGCGTTTCATACACATCCAAGGTTATAAAGCGTAACAAGATCAGAATGAAACTATTTCCTCACCGCGTTACTTAATGCCGGTCGTAAAGTCAGATGATAACTCCCAGGGCGGCGCTTCGTGTTCCATTTAAAAAGAAATACAAGACGTCTCCCCCTTTGTATTACTAGAGAATCGTGACAATTTTGCAACTCTTGTTTTGCGTTTGCAATGCAATGTCGCATTTCAATGGTTAAAGTCTGCTGGAAATGTTTAGCGTTCCGATCTCTTCTAGTTGGAAATGTTTAACATTAGTTGGAAATGTTTAATATACACGAAAAAAATATATGGTTTAGTGCGTATTTTGTTAAATAGCCATAGTCTATAATACTTGGATACTATATAGATTCTTAATTGGAAAATCTTTCATTGGAATTTCAACCTCATGTTGGTTTAACGTTATTTTTTGCTCAATCCTCTTACTTTCGATATGGACTCAATTAAAAGCGTAACACTTTTTTCATGAAAGGATTCGAAATTATTTAAATGTAGCCGATTGCTATGCGACGACAAAAGTATTTTATCACAAAATATCATTAGTCAGAGTCGACGTTAACGTCCAAAAAACTCAATTAATAAAATGAATATCCATAAAAAAAGTGATCTTTAATATTTACTACAAATAACTAAAAATATTGAAGAATTTAAAATTTGAGATAATTGATATTTGAAACGGTATTCATTTCTTCAACAAAATAAATGTGTTTACAAACGAAAACAATTTTAACATCGCAAATTTCATTCTGCCTATAAATCGTCACATTTCTTTACCAACAATACTATAAGAACGGTATAAAAACAAATCCTAAATATAAATCTATTCCGGGGCCATATATGAAAAGCGTTCACGTTTAAGTAGAAATTCCTGTCCCTACAATACAAAACACATCGGATTTCTGATTGAATTTCCGTTCCAAATGATTTACTCGGCATAAATAGGGGATTCAACGTCCGAATGCGGACATTGCAAGTTTCTTTCAACTCAGCTGTGACGAATGGTTATATGAATTTTGTTTGTCCGCATTTTCCCTTTGTCCCTTATCAAGTGTTTTAAAGCAGGTATATGTTAACGAGATTTGTTTGAAACTTGTGTGTAAGTGGATCACGTTTTGATCGTTTGAACTTTGTTAGCTTATGTTTGTCGGTTTAATTTAATAAGGTACTTTCGTTCTTTCTGAAAAATGTATGAGAAGTGCAAATATTTATCAAAGTATTGATGGATTTTGTGAAAGAAGATATGAGTAAGAAGATAGGACGGCTGATAGAGATGTATGGAAAAAGAACATGCGTTGCACCGTAGGGGAAAATTTATAGAGTAGATGATGGAAATTGAAATATTTCATTTACAAAAAGCTGGTAAATTTTATTTTCGCTTTTGGTAACGGCTTATG